>JABSTQ010002294.1:0-27691 GCA_013358835.2 Ixodes persulcatus | reverse complement strand
AAGCAGCGATAGGGTGCGAGCTTGTCAAAGTCGTAGTCGAGGAGTGAACCATCCCTGCTGTCGCCGTTTTCGCGGCGGTAACAGACGATGTCCACACGTAGACCAGATTGGCCAATCGATATGCGTCCTCCTTTACTGTGATCCTGCAGTGTACGGGGACCTTATAGAAATTCACGGTCGACTACGAGGGACACCACTGTCCGGCCGAGCAGTGGCGTGTCGTCGACCTTTGGAGGTGGTGAAAGACCCTTCGGGAGTCTGAGACTAAAAGAAATGGGAAGCCAGCGGAGTCCCAACGAGCTCACTGAGCACAATATCGGCAGCCGCCAGTTCCTTCCCGAGCAGACTCGTTGAAGATGTACACGGTCGGCTCCCTTGATTTCGGTCCCCCGCTCTCTTCCATAATGCACAGCCGGTGAACTACTTCAAGTGCCTCGACTTCCAGGCGTCCTCCCCTTCGCGTGCGGTAGATTCAGGCTGACGTTTAATTCGTAGCTCGGGATCAGCGTGAGTGCCACTTGTATTAACTACCGCTATTTGTTTCAAACGCTGTCGAATCCGGTTGAGAGAGTCCAAAAGTTAGACTTGTGTTTGTGGTGTGCGCTGTTTAGATTTAGAGTTCGCTGTCACTTCATCGTAAGTACGCCGCCAAGTTTCAATGGCGTGTCCCGATCATTCGCGCGAAGCGTGATCCAGACTAATACCTTATAAGGTATGTTGTTGTTGCTGTTTTGTAACCTGGTTGTAACTGTTGTTAGAAATAGCGGTTATTTTGTTATTATTTCGTCATGCTTTCCTCCACCGTGTCTTCACGCGCGGAAATTCGTGTCCGTTTTTTATAGTGTGTAAACGTATTTGTCAGAATTTGCGAGGGTCTTGGCACTGCTGAATCCCAAACTTGGGAAAATAGTCGTATTAAGTGAAACATTTAATTAAGAATGTCCTGTAAAACAAATTCCGAGCAGTTTGTTATACAGAAGCTTTGGGTTTTATTGTTTCACGTACTATGGTTTCTTAACGTGCTCATCTACATTTTTGTATAGTATGCATTTATGCACGCCCAGCATGTATAGTATATTCGAAGCCCGAATTTCTCGACCACTAGTACTTATTGGGAGCAGAACCAAAGGGTGGCTTAAAAGTACCATTATAGCTCACCACAAGTACACAGAGCTTTACTCCATGTTGACCAATTTATCGAAGAATTATTACAAAGAATATCTGCGTACCTTAGTTTGTTAGAAGTGCACTAAAAGTATGGCCGTTTTTCGCCATGGAAAGGCTCGCCTCCCGATGTTCAACGCGCCGGACGGCTGCTATGCTACCTGCAGAGTGTTGTATGGACTACGTACGTTTAGGTGCACAGCGTCTAGATGGCGTTTCACCATAATTTGTGAAGCAGACAGTTTTGAAACGAAAATCGGGATGACGCTTCAACGACGGGAGGCACACTAGAGTGAAGGAGGGCGGCTATCCCCCTCCGCGGAAGTTCCACAGCTGAGGTAATCTATTAGAATTGGCCGTAGCTGAGCGTTGTTGTCTAGTCCTAGGTGCCCGGATGTGCAGGTCGCGTATCACTCAGCGACTTCCGCAGACGCGAGCAACGCGGTCGTCCTCCGTGTCGTCTGCTTCCCAGACTATGGAAACATTTTTTTAAACAACGCTCGCGTTATAATACAACGCGATTATACTTTACTCAGTGGCTACAGATATTGTTCAATGGTCAAGGAACCTTCTAATTTGTTCCACTATAGTGTAGAATGTATTTTTGGCAAACAACATACTGCGCATGAAACGCGGGTCCTGCAAGGTCGCTTCGACGCATAAATTCTTGATCCAGCGCGGTGCACATGACTGCTACTTTGCCAATGTGGGCGAGGCGATAGCAGCGAGGACAGTATGCTCAACCGCTGTCTGCTTCTTTCGCAGATGTTCGTGTCCCTCGCTGTTCCTGTGTTCATTGCTACCGCGGCGCACGGTTACCAGCTACTGCCAGCCCTTCCTGCTTCGTCAACTGTCCCTTGTTGCGTGGTCGACCTGGCTTGTTCGTGCACGGACTTCCATGCCAGCGGGATCGAGGGTGATCATGGTTTCCTTAACGGCTTACAAACCGTGAATCTGCAAGTCAACCCCTTCGGTGATGTCTTCCTGGATCGTCCAATCATCGAAAAGCCCAGTTCTGTGACGTCGGTTAACAAGGATAGAAAAGCTTCACCGACATCTTTCCTCTTCAGTTGGCGAGGCGATAGCAGCGAAGACAGTATGCTCAACCGCTGTCTGCTTCTTTCGCAGGTATATTACCTTCAGAACGCTCATTGTGTACGGTCCGATAATCGCTTTTTACTGCTATTTCCTCGCCCACGTGCTTCCGATCACGGTATTTGTTGTTTTGTTGACCTCTGCTCCCAGTTGGTGTATTGTATTAATGGCCTTCTCCTGAGTGGAGACGTTGAAACGAATCCAGGACCACCCAAAAAAACAGCAAAAAAACAAAACAAGATAACGTAGTTTCTAAGTCCTGTTCCAGTAACAGCTCGTTTTCAGAGGACTTGAGGGTTGCTAATTTGGGTGAGAGCGATAATGACGGAGGAGATATCGAGGGACAACCCACAGTTTCGGATATGTTTGCTGAACTGCTGGCTGGCCAGAAAAAGATGGCTCAAGACATAGCTGAAATCAAATTATTCCATCAGTCAGTTGACTCCCGATTTGACGCTCTTGAAGCACAAGTGGCTGCCCTTGAGTCGTCTTCCGCCACGCCAAGCGTCCCTTGTGCATCTTGTGACAATCTGCTTAGAGAACTTAAGTCATTGTCTGCCTTGGCAGACAGACTCGTCTCGAAGAATGACGACATGGAAAACCGTTCGCGTAGAAATAATCTAATATTGCAAGGCCTCACGGAAAGGGCAGACGAAACTAGTGAGTCTTTACTTTCTAACATATCGGAAATATTCATGAATAAACTAAATATTAACTGCCCACGTATTAAAAGGTGCCATTGAATAGGGCGAAAACACGACTATCGTTCACGTCCTGTCATTATGAAACTCCTTGATTTGACCGAAAAAATGGATGTATTAAAAAATGCTTTCAAGCTCAAGGGTTTTGATATTCGTATATCGGAAGACTTCTCTGTTCATGTCCGTTCTGTTCGAAAAAATATGGGATGCAGCGGCCTCCTTCCGCGACAGTGGCTCCACCGTCCGCCTTCGATATGATCATGTGTTTATTAATAATGAGCGCTATAATTGGGATGATAAAACCAACACTCTGGTTAAGTGTACCGACTACACCGCCCAAGCTGCTACCTCCACCCCGTCTATTGGTGGTCTTTGACTCGGCCGCGGTTTAAAAGACGGTTTAAGTGACAATCTTTGTGTCTTGAAAGTTAACACCAGAAGTTTAGTAAACAAGTTCCCTGATTTTCGGTCACTAATTTCTTCCCACTCTGCTCACATTATTGGAGTCACTGAAACGTGGTTACATTATGGCATCTATGACACCGAAATTACACCCCCTGATTTCTGCGTGCTTAGAGGTGATAGGAAGTACGGGCGTGGCGGTGGCGTCGCACTCTTTTTAAAGACCAATATTAAATTTTCAGTTATACAGGGGCCTCCCCAGATTGAATCAGTGTGGTGCAAACTTAATGTTGAAAATATATCTTTAGTTGCTGGCGTTGTCTACCGCCCTTCCGGCTCTCCCATTGATCAGTTACACGCTTTATGTGACTTTATGTACGAGCATAACCTGTCTTCTTCCAATTTAATATTAATGGGTGATTTTAATTTACCTGGCATCCAGTGGTCATCTTTTTCGCTATCTGGTTCTGACGTTCAAATATGTAGAGAGTTAGTGAATTTTTCGTTGTCATTTGGTTTAAAGCATATTGTTCTGGAGAGCACGAGAGAGTCGTCAGTTTTAGATTTGGTCTTTCTAAGTATACCTCTTCTAGAAAACCGTTTTGAATGTGAAGTCGTTGATGGTATATCAGATCATAAGGCAGTCCTTGTTTCTGTTGCTTATTCTGTTCCTAAAACACGTTTTGTTTACCACACTTTCCCTGATTTTAACCGTGCCGATGATGTGTCCGTAATTGACTCATTAAGCTATTCCTTTGAAGTGTTTGAACAACTTAGTATTTCTAGTGACGTGAATGTACTGGTTTTATTTTTTGAAGACTTCCCAGGTAGCACGCCAGAGGAATGCCCAACTTGGGCAAAGGTCTGGCAAACATAAGGGCCCAACTTTGGCGCAGTTAGGTTTTGCACCATGGCACTCATCAGTGCCAAAGTACGGTGCCTAACTATAGCCTTAGTTGGGCGATCCTAGGGGATGCCAAAGTTTGGCTCTTCTCTGGTACGCCAGAGGAGTGCCAAAGTTGGTGCCATACTTGAGCCATAACTGCCATAGTAAATTCTAATCTGGGAATGCGGGGCATGCCAAGGTTTGGCGTTTCTCTGGTCCGCCAGAGGAGCGCCAAAGTTGGTGCCATACTTGAGCCATAACTGCCATAGTAAATCCTAATCTGGGAATTCGGACATGCCAAGGTTTGGCGTTCCTCTGGTCCGCCAGAGGTGCGCCAAAGTTGGTGCCATACTTCAGCCATAACTGCCAGAGCAACGCCTAATTTCGGTATTTGGGACGTGCCTCACGCGCCCTAGAAGAGAATTAAATTAAACAAGCGTCTAAAACACGATGGTCAGATGTCATCACCTCCGTTCCCAAGCAGCACGGGAATACTTTGCAGTATCGTGCCAGTACCGGCCGAAAGTCGGTTCCAATATCGCTCAAATGTCCAGTTTTGCACCGCCATTTGATATCCGGCAGGCATTGCCGTACAGCCGCTTTGCCCCGGCCAAGTGTTCGCGCAATATTGTGCAAATACACTACGATGCGTCTGCTCCGTATTGGCCGAACGTCGTGCAAGTCTGTGTTGTGTACGACGTTGCATATCATTTGTAGCATTTAAATAACATATACGGACAAACAAAATTTTTTCGATCGCTCCCACAAGTTTATTAAACAACTATCATTACACACAGTGTATTCTCGACATATTTACAAAGGTCACACTTTTCTGTAAAACGAAACGCAAATTATAAAATAGAATTAACACTGTCCTCATGCCAAGCAAAACTCATCACACAAAAAACCGCGGAGATTGAGAGGAAAGCAGGACTACTATCAGAAGCATGCTTGCAGTGTACTTACTAATAAAAGAGCGATATCACGTAATCCTTGATAGATGCATAATCCAACACAGGCACCCCGCAAACATACTCGAGAAAGAACGTTGCGCACATTCAACTGACGTCTCGGCGTCGGCGGAGAGCAGTTTTTGTCGAAGCGTGTCCAACAAACACATCACAAGAATTCCACAAACTCCGGTGAAAAAAATGGCTGTTACCAAAAAATTGGCATGGACGTATTCCGGCCGTTTACGACGAAAAAGCACGGCCGCGTCTGCAACGCACGAAAGCAACAGAGCACTGAAGAGCCCATTTCGGAAACCGGACCTACGTGGCCCGCCTATTTCTATAACTAGGCAAACGGCGAAAACAACAGCCCCAGAGATCCCATCAGCGTGACAGAGAGAGTCAAGTGAAAAGATTTTCGTCCAAACGTTTTTGTCCTACGCGTCCTACACAGAGAGGTCACGCGTTTCGCTCCACCCTTTTGATTTGCTTAAAGCGGCTGTCGCGTTCGCTGACAGCAACACGAAGACACAAAAGCAGGTGGGGAGGATTTGCAAAAGGCGAGGTCGAAGGAGCATCAACGACGCAGCTAAGCTCTCTCCGCATTTTCCACGCTTTAAAGTAAAAAAAAAAACAAAAAAAACAAACAAAGACAATTTAAAAAAAAAAACAGAAAAAAAAACCTGCTGTACAGCCAAAGCTACAGGGGAAAGAGTGTATCCCGACCTGTTCAACAGTAGGGAAATAAGGGACGGGGGAATGCCAGCCCTTCTCTGGAATGAAATGGAACGGAATGAAAGGAAAGGCCGCTTCTGCCGGTGACCTTGTCGCCTTGCCTAGTCTGTCAGCGTTCGGCTTCCATTGTGGGCCTCAGAAAGATAATCTCCTTTCTTGAGAGCGAAATGGAGGGGGTGCTAATGTTTTGCGGGCTTGTCGCCATCTCTCCTGACTCGCTCGCAATGGCCTCCCATGACTGTCGTGCCGTCGAAATTAGGATCGCAGCCGAGACATTTTCTCCCGTGAATGACGATCGGGTGCTGAGAATCCGAAGCAGCTCTTTCGGCGTCCATTTGATGTTCTCGGAGTCGGTCGTTGAGGCATCGCCCCGTTTGCCCGATGTACCTGGCCCCGCAGGACAGTGGGATCGCGTACACATTTTTAGCTTCCTCTCCTTCCCCCAAGATTTCCCCTTCCCGCACTCCACGGAGTGGGCGGGCTTTGAGCTTGAAGCCGAAAGTAAATGTTGTTGAAATTGAAAGATTGTGCTGTCTGTCTCCACTTTCTATATGTTTAAAAAGTACCAACACGCTAAAAGACAACAAGTTCCGGGATTTCATTTTAATTCCCCAAGTGTGATGCGGGAGCGGCGCAACCTTTGGACAGGAGAAATCAAGAGGCACTCAAAATAAAATAAAGTGGCCAGCCGAATAAAACTTGATTTCTATTTAATTAAGATGAAGACCACCCGCGTA
Organism: Ixodes persulcatus; assembly: GCA_013358835.2. Taxonomy (NCBI): domain Eukaryota; kingdom Metazoa; phylum Arthropoda; class Arachnida; order Ixodida; family Ixodidae; genus Ixodes; species Ixodes persulcatus. The sequence goes on along the minus strand of JABSTQ010002294.1, from coordinate 21,021 downwards.
CATCAAACACTTCATCAGCCGAACTCCAAGGCAGTAAGCCTAGTTCTGGCACTTGTTTGGCAACTTTGGCCCGTAGCTGCCAGATGACAACCGAACTATCGGGAAGCGAAGCCTAACTTTGGCACTTGTTTAGCGACTTTGGCCCGTAGCTGCCAGATGACAGCCAAACTATTGAGAAGCGAAGCCTAACTTTGGCACTTCTTTGGCGCCTTTGGCCCGTAGCTGCCAGATAACAGCCGAACTATCGGGAAGCGAAGCCTAACTTTGGCACTTGTTTGGCGACTTTGGCCCGTAGCTGCCAGATGACAGCCGAACTATTGGGAAGGGAAGCCTAACTTTGGCTCTTGTTTGGCGACTTGGGCCCAAGGATGCCAGATGTCAACCAAACTACAAGGTAGTAAGCCTAACTCTGGCACATCTGTGGCGATTTTGGCCCGAAGGTGCCAGATGACAGCCAAACTATCAAAACGTGAAGCCTAACTTTGGCATTAGTTTGGCGATTTTGACCCAAAAATGCCAAGTATCTGCCGAACTACCGGGCAGTAAGCCTAACTCTGGCATTTTTAGGCGATTTAGGCCCAAAGATGCCAGATGATAGCCGAACTACCAGGCAGTGAAGTCTAAGTTTGGCACTTGTTTGGCGAATTAGGGCCAAAATACCCAGGCTGTTGCCAAGGGAGGTCAGGTTTGGCTCTACTTTGGCTTCTTCGGGCTTTTCAATGCCCTAAACTCCCAGACAAAAGCCAAGTTTCGGCCCAGAACTCGGTGCTACCTGGGTTGGTTTAATCGTGTATCCAGCGATTTGTGCCACTCAAAACTAAAAAAAAAATAGCATTGTCACTCTTTGGATAACAAGGGAATTATTGCATTTATCGCGACGTGTCGGAAGACTGCGGCGTGGAAAACGTTGCGCTGACCCTGTAAAGACTGCCCAGTTTATTGAAGCTAAAGAGGAAGTCCGACTTAAAACTAATTCCGCGAAAGACTTCTATTTCCGAGTTACATTGCAAAACCTAATAAAAAGCAACCCTCGAAAATTCTGGAAATCTATTTTACCAGGCACCACGACTTCAAGCTCGTTTATAATTAACGACGTAACTACCATGGATGCGCTAACAATCGCTACAGCGTTCAACACATACTTTCAGTCAGTATTTACCGTTGATAATTTCGAAGTTCCTCCTTTTACGCATGCTTCGCAGTCTGCGGTTGACGACATAGATTTGAACGTTCAGGGTGTACTAAACCTGATTTTGAAGTTAGATACTAAAAAAAGTCCTGGTCCCGATTATATTCCTAATTCATTTATTGTCCGGTACTCTCTTTGGTGCAGTCGGTATCTCATGGTTATTTTTCAGAAATCACTGTCAACGGCCACAGTTCCTTCATCTTGGAAACTCGCAAAAATCATTCCCGTATACAAATCTGGCAACTCACAATCACTGTCAAGCTACAGACCAATTTCTATAACATCACATTCATGCAAATTATTGGAACATATAGTTTACAGGCATGCAAAAGACTTTCTCAAAACTAACAATATTTTATGCGATTTCCAACATGGTTTTCGACGCGGTTATAGTACTATGACACAACTAACAGAATTTGTTCATGATATTGGTCAGTCTCTTGATATCGATAATCAAGTTTATGCGATATTTATAGATTTGTCAAAGGCTTTCGATACAGTTCCTCATTCTAAACTTCTACACAAGCTTAACCTAATTCTAAATAATCATCACCTCGTCAACTGGATATCCAGTTTTTTGTCTCGTCGGTCACAGTTTGTCTACTTTAACTCATCCAAATCTAGTACAGTTGATGTATCATGAGGTGTTCCACAAGGATCAGTTCTTGGACCGCTACTCTTCTTGTTATACATCAATGATTTGCCACGCTATATTTCCACTAAGATACGACTTTACGCTGACGACTGCGTACTATATCATGTGATAAACTCCTCCGATGACAATTTAACTCTTAACAATTCTTTTGTGTATTTTTGTACGTTGTGTAAAACCTGGCAAATGAACCTGAATTTTCGTAAAACCGTTTTTATGACCTTTTCTAGGCGTTCATCACCTTCTGTGTTTAATTATTCATTTGACGGGTTATGCCCAGAAAAAGTTTTTGAATGTAAATATCTTGGCCTCCTTTTCACGCCAGATTTATCTTGGTCTAAGCACATTGATACGACATGCAACAAATCTCTTAAAAGGGATACATGCGGCGTACCTTACGTGTGGCACCTCAAGATACTAAGCTTTTAACTTTTAAAACTTTGATTCGCCCAATCCTCGATTATGGTTCTATTATTTGGTTTCCCTATAAACTGTCCGATATAAACAAAGTCGAATCAGTTCAAAATAAATCGGTACGTTTTATTTGTCGTCGGTATGACAGAAACTTTTCTCCTTCTTCTAACCTTTTCGTGTTAGGCATAAGACTTCTTTCTGAGCGTCATGGTATTGAGCGCCTAAAGTCTTTGTATTTCATGATTAACTCATCACGTTTTGACTCTTTAGATAGCTACATAAAGTTTCTCAAGCCAACTGCAACTAGGAGCCACCACGAGTTAAACATTTTACCATTTCATCCTCGTACTGATATGTTTAAATACAGTTTTTTTCCTCACACCATTGAACGCTGGAATTTGTTACCAGGAAACATCCGATCACTACAACCAGATGAATTTCTGTGTGCTGTTGACAGTGGTTCATGGTGATGCCTGTACCGTCTGTGTATAACTCCCACTCCTGCCATAGCCACACTGGGGCTGCAGTATGTATAAATAAATAAAATAAAATAAAATAAATGAACGAAATAAAAAAAACAACTCAAAAAGTGATACTCCTGTTTTGCAAGCAGACCCCATACCGCTACTTTAATCCTTGTGACGTTTCAACGTCATCAATGGGGAGGTGAGAACATCAAACCGGTTCAAGATTCCCACTTAAACAGCAGTTGATAAGGAAGAGTCCAACTGAATCTCAAGAAAACTTCAGTCATGTCAATCAGCAGAAAACGCGAGGTATAATGTTCGACTTTAACCTGTCTGTCGGGCAGATTTAGCACTCATCTCTCGCAAAGAAGATTGGCGTTCACCTTCACGACAAGCTGTGTTTTCTCAAACATGTGTTAGCCATGGTAAGCAAATCACAACGGTGCCCTGGTTCGGCTTTTCCGCTAACAATGTTTTGTAGCCAGCACTGCCTTCGCACTCTTGATTATTCACTTGTTCGGCTATGTATGGAGTGTGCAATTATGGCATAGAACTCTCTGTATCTTTTTAACGCAGTCTTATTGAATATGTGCAGCGGAAGTTCCTACTTATTAGTATTTATAGACATATCAGTCTATAAATAACTAATCATAGAGTCATTTTACACAACAAAAAAACAGCAAGAAGTTGACATTCAAGTATTGAAAGAGTGCAGGCGCTTCCCAAAACTTTGAGAAGTTTCAAATATCGTTACTACTGAATCTCGTAGATTATCACAATTGTGAATAGAAATCTACAAGGCAGAACTTGTTAACCCATTAGTCGGAGGAAACGAGGAAAGCATTTTGCAAGATTTGCTCATGCGCTGTACGATGCTAGATGGGGCTATGTTGTATAAGGTGCGGCTGTGGCAGTAAAACAGCGCGATATCGGCAGGGCGTATGTTACTACGAGCAATTGTATGATATCATTACGCGCAATGTAGGAGGGGAGGGCAAAGTGAAGTTTTAAGTACCAGGGCGTACATACAGACGTAGCTCATCGCAGGTTATGGTCCGAATGACTGTTTATATCTCAGGCCTGAGGCGAAAAGTATTCCGGGAAGCTGCTAAATTAAAGCTGGAAGAATCGCAACACCAAAATTATTTGTATTGATCACAGCACTCCACGAGCCGTCAAATGTCATCGGAGTTCTTTTTGGCCGATATAATAATAAACAATTGCCACAAAAACGTTTTAGGAAAGGCCGGATAAGTTGCGACTCTGGAAAGTAAAAACGAAGACTGCTCCCTGCCAGTCAATGTCATTGTTCCTGGAAAATTGGCGAATCAAAGGTGACCGGGAACCAAGGAGCAAGCTTAGGTTCGTAGTTGCACCAACCATTGCAGTTTCGTGACTACTAGAAAAGTAGAACATTAGTGATCGTAAAAGTTTTGCCCGAAGTCACTTTGTCAACACGTTGAATATAGCTTTTCACGCGTTCATAGAAATTTGAATGCGGTAATTTTGTAAACGCTGCCAAATATTTCACTCAATCCCTGAGGGTTAGACCTGATGGCTGGGTTGCAACAGCGGCAGAAGAGAAATCAGTCTGAACAGGACCGCTTCGCAAGGGACCAAGTGTGTCGAATGTTTGCTCCCGTTTGACAAACGCCGTGAGGTCGCGCAGCATGAGAGAAACTTCTGAAATCATCTTCATTTGCGCACACGTTTTCAAGTCCGCGTAGCGCGCAACCCCCGCCGCGCGAAGGCTGCGTGGCGCGCTGTCGCGCCTGCGTGCAGAGCTCCACATCGACTGAGTCCCATCGTGAAATGTGCGAAACATTAGGTGTATTTTGATCCCGCTATGTCCATGTTCTAATAACTCGCGCTTCTTCTGCCGTTGTCGCGCCTGTTGCAGAAAAAATGGAAGACCGTTTCGTTTACGCCCTTTTTCACGCCATGCGGTGGTGATGCGGACACTGCTGAGTTTGAGTTCGAGAGTTTACGATGACTTGACGCTAGCGGGAGGTTCTGGAATAAAAGTACTACATCCACAGCTTTCTATAGCAATACAAAAAAATAATGCTAAGTTTAGGTTGAGACATAGCACGAACAAACATTAGCTCCATAACCAACTGTCGGGCACGGGTGTTTTCTACTGTCATTGTCCGTAACATGTTTGTCCCCATTTGTATAATAGCACTATCTGCTCCATATGAAAGCCTCTTAGAAACCGTACTTAATTTTTCAACTAGATTGAAACTAAACATCTGTTTTCAAATCTAACTCACATGCAAACAGTAAACCGTGTATGTTGTTTTTGTTATCTACCTTCAAACTCGCGGTGATGATTAAGGGTATGAGCTCAATTTCCCGCCTTCATAAATGACTACTCCAATATCCAATTAAACTGACGATGACGACTGCACATTAGCGCATTCAGCGTGCCCTATATTTGACTTTTCTGCATGACTTTGCGAACTCGGTTTCCCCTTCTTTCGCTGTGGCCAATAATGAAACAGCATTGTACGCTTCCTTCTGCGAACAGCTTAAGAGGATATCGCAGCTACCGAGCACTATGCAATTCCAATGGCAACTTTTTAGTATTTTTTCTCGAGAACAACTGAACGGATTGACTTGGGAATGATTTTATTAGAAAGATAATAAAAAAACTCCGTAATATTGCGGCGCTACATTTCCCGATTTTTAAGCTTAAAAGTTTTTACAGGAACTTAAAGATGCTTGAAAAAGCCTTTTTTTCGTTCCGTTCTTCATAAACATTTAGAAATAAACCGGGGCCAAAATACAAATTTAGGCTCGACAATATTCAAGACCAGGACTTTTTGAATATATCTCTTACAAGATCTTTTTTCCAGAGATTCTCATTGTAATAAATTTTAACTAAGTTTGTAGCCTATCAAAACGTCGAAAAACCAGCTGTCACCTGGCGCCATCTATGAGTCTGTCCGCACAACTTGCTCTTGAAATTGCGCAATGTGTTATTGCGCCCCGGACTATTTACATCTTCAAGGTCGTTGGGTTAACAGTCGGGATTTTGAGGAAGGGTGCCTCTCGAAACTGATCGTTCTTTTTTTTCCTGTTTTTTTTTTTTTTTGTTTTGTTTAGGAGGCGAAGATATTTTGCGGGTTATCGCGTTAGTGAGTAATAGGTTGTATATCGCCCGAGCGCGTCCTTGAGAGGATGTTCCGTTCTTTGTTGGTGTTTTGGGATCGCACAAATGAAATTTAGAAGTTTCTTTTCTTTTTTTTTGGCGGCGGAGATGTTCAGCGGGTTGGTGAGAGTCATTAGTTTTCAATCGCCGTAGGGCGTCATTGGGAGGATGTTTCATTCTTTGTCGGCATTTTGGGTCAAGAAATTGGGAGTGAAAAATTTCACGCTTCAAGCGGTCCTTTTGTGAGGCCTGAAGTTAGCAAATGCAGTTAGACAAAAGCAACCGAAGCGTCAAAGAGTAGATACTGTCTTACCACTTCTTTGTGTTCGAAGTGGGATTGGTGATTTGATCTGGCGATTTCAAATGTTCTGCAGATATGTATTTAAAATGTTTACTTATTTTAAATGTGGAAGAAACATACGTGAGTTCGTCGATTTTCTTTTAAGTTCGACATTCGCTTGGCGTATACACTTGTGGAGGGGGATTTCTACCGAAATGAAACAAACATTGCGAAAAAAAATTCAGTGAAGCTAAAAACAGAACAAGCTTTTTGGTAATAGGCGTGTCACGTTGCTATTTGGAAGTTGTGAAAGACGCGCTGAAGATTCTTTGTTTGACCCAAACCAACACACTCTTGATTCCGTATTTTATGAAATAGAGGCGAATGTATTAGACAAGAACTCGCACATCTTTTATTATGGTGTTCGTCGATTATACTGTCTTGGCTGCGATGAGCCCTTGGTCGGCTGTTACTTTTGGGCGGTGGACAAAAAATCTCACCGGAGATCGGGCGGCGGAGAAAAGCTCACTGGAGAGAAGCTCACTGGTGAAATGCTCACTGCCAAACCGACAAATGCAGAGAAAAGCTCATTTACGCAATATTTTAATATTGTTTGCACTGCGGTGTTTATATTTATTAGTAAACAGGATAACTGGGCGAGTTGGTATGGATTCATAATGGAACAGCGCGAATTTTTTCCATTATGAATCCATACCCACTCGCCCAGTTATCCTGTTTACTAAGCCTAATTTCTAGTACAAGGGGCTCTTTTCAGTGTTCTAACGACCTTCTGCCTAATCCCAACGTGCTGTCTTCACTGATTGCGGTTTACGTGTGCAAGGCCAGAGTTGCGTCGTGGTACACCAGCGCATCCTTGTGCCCTCCCGAGCTACAGGCCATCTTTGGTTGGATGGCCCCCGCGACCGGACACTCGAGAAGGATGTGCCGCATCCTTCGCTCGGAGTGGTGGCAGCAAGTTCGTTTCTTCAGGGACTGCCTACGGATAGCTTGCAGTCGCCAGCCTCAACAGCCTGGAACTAACCACCGGTTCCAAGACTGGTCAAGGACATCCATCCAGCTCACCGAGTTTCTATGGAACCAGGTACGCCCCAATCTACCTTCGAAGAAAAAACAGCGCGTCAAGGAAGGCACAGTACTCGTCCTCGGCGACCGACCAGTCGCGGAGCAACACAGGCAGATCCTCAAGTTGGGCCCGAAGTTCTGTTTTGAGCCGGCGCTGAAAAGAGTGTACAAGCTGGCCCTGTCAAGGTTGGTGTCTCGCCAGGTTCCGGAAGAGGAAAAACCAAGGTGTGTCGCAGGATGCGTTGATGTGCTGCTGAGGTCAGAGGGGGCTCCTACGAGGAGTAGAAGTTTAGAACCTGTTATTGACTTTCTCGCTACCAGTGGGCTACGTGCACTTGTGTCCGATAAGGAAGGCTTCTTCGTCATCATGCCGGAGGACATGTTCGCTGAGAAGGCGACCTGTGCTGTGCAGAAGAACTTCAAGGCGGTCCTAGAAAAACCAGCCAAGGTTAAGGAAAGAGCCGTGGAGCTTTTGGAACGACTGAACCTTAAGCAGGTGTGTGCAGGGGTAAAGAAGGAAAAGAACCTCACTTTGGAGGTTTTCTTCGCGGCCAAGACGCATAAGGCGGAAATTCCGTTTCGCACCATTGTGTCTGAGCGTGACACCTGGTTGCGTGCTGTGTCTGGGTACCTCAAAAAGAACTTAGACACGTTGAATGCCGAGGACCCTTTCGTGATCCCTAGCTCAAATGCCGTTATTTCCTATCTCACGGATAGTAACCCTGTGGGATGTACAGCGTTTAGCATAGACGTTGAAGATCTTTATTACTCAATGCCCCATGATGACCTCATGCTTTGCATAAAAGAGTGCATTACGGACCTCAACGATGAAGTTGCGTTTAGGTCCCAATGCGGGATTCCTGTCGAAGGGTTTCTAGAAGTGTTGTCATTTTATTTCAGGGCTACCTTTATCGGGTGGCGTGACAAGGTGTATGTGCAAAAGTCAGGGGTGTGCATAGGGTCCAGGGTAGCACCTGTACTGAGTAACATCTTCCTTGCAAAGGTTGACAGGACACTTGACGGTCTGTTGAAGGCCCCCGCTAAAAAGATTTTTAGGTATGTCGACGATTATTTGGTTTTCGTCGACAAAAGTAACTTTAGTCGGACCCTTGATTTCGCGCTAAAAACGTTCAAGGAGCAGGGTTTGGGCCTGAGGTTCACTTTTGAAACCCCAAAAGACCAGACAATCCAGTTTTTGGATCTCAGCGTGGATGTGAGCCAGAGTCACGTTTGTTGGTGGCATCATCCCAGGACCACCAAGAATCTCCTTGATTTTAGATCGGGGCATTCTAAGCTCGTCAAAAGAGGCATTGCAAAATCATGTATTCTGTCCGCGGTAACAAAGTCTTGCTACCACAGAGTGGGAGAAAGCCTTGCCGCCCAGGTAGGCAGACTAGAAGACGCCGGTTTCCCGGAATCGGTAATCGCCTCGGCGGCGGAAGCAATAGTGAAAAGCATTAAAGGTGAGGCGCGGGGAATAGTAGCAAAAAAAGTAAAAAGGCAGGTCACAGTCATCCCTTATGTGCACCACATGTCACACGGCTTCAAAAGAGCAGCCTCGAAGTTCGGGGTAGATGTGGTGTTCTCGGCACGTAACAGGCTAAGCAGTATTTGCTCTGCAGTGGAAAAGCGCGTTAACAAGGTAGAGAAACAGGGGGAGAGCCCGTGCGGCATAAAACACCGCATTGAGTTCGTGCCATGCACCTTGGGTGTAGTATACAAGATACCCTTCACCTGCGGGAAGGTATACATCGGACAAACGGGGCGGTGCCTCAACATTCGCCTGCGGGAACACCGTAGTTCTTTGACAGGAACAGCAAGCTCCCACTTGGCGTTACACTGCAGGGACTGCGCCTGTACACCGTTACTTGACAAAACCATTGTTTTGTATAAACACAGGGACCAAAAAGCTCGAGAGATTGTTGAAGCTCATAGAATAAAGAAGGAGGGGCCAGCCTGCGTGAGTCAGGCTTCCTTGAGTTTGCTGGACAGTGAGGTCGAATTTTTAGATCGGGGATGACGCATATAACACTGTGTAACAGATAGCACCCAATTTTGTGAGGCGCATGCGCGTTTCCATCGTGATTAGAGAGTCGTGTCGTCGTATGTTTTCTTCGTGGTTTCCTGAGAATAAACCTTTCAGTTGTTAGTCAGCGCTCGTCCTGTCCAGTTCCTTCCTTTGTCTTTGCAAAAATTCGCGCTGTTCCATTATGAATATATTTATTACTCACGTCCGCACTTTGCTCAGCGCTCATGCTGCGCTTTTGCGTGTTCGTATATTTGTAAAACCAAGTGTTCTCGTTCAGCCCCAGAAGAATAGCTTACTTTCTAAGGAAAATGGGGAAGAGGCAGACGAATCTACAGTTTTGCGGAATGTGAACATTTAAAAAAGTGGGGAACGCATTTTTTTTCTGTTTTGCATGGAGACAGGACATTGCCTCAATGTTGAGTACTACGAAAAGGAACAATGTGACCTCCGTCTCGGCACCCGACGACCTCTGACTTCCCAAAAAGTATCAAGTTCGTCTTAGGCCGCATAACCGAAAGAGGTCATTGTTTACTCCAAAGCAAAAGAAAAACGGAACATAATATTGCCGCGTGAGCAGCTAGCAAAGTAGGCAGCACGCCCGTGGCCTAACGGTTACCGTGCTTATCTTCGATGCCTGGCCGCGGATTCACCTTCTTATTGTTTCTGTAATGTCGCATTCTGGTAATTTCGAGAAACCTGTTGCTGATTTGAGGTTAGAATGTTCTAGGCGCCGAACCTTCTACGCCGATTGTTCCAGAAGCCCACGCGTGTAGATATGAAGCTCCGCGTGGAGAGCCGGAGTCAGTCCCGATCCAGCTGTTTCGTCGACATCGACGCCTGCGATGCCAACCTTCTATTTTGTTCACCCCATTAAACGTTTAGTTTCTTTAGTTTTTCACCGCCTCATCATTTGTCATTCGTGACATTATCTTTATCCTTTGGATGCAAAGAAAAAAACACTATTTACAAAAACGAGAAACGATCTCGCCAGAATCCATCATGATGTTCGATAAAACGGTGTTCTACGAAACGGATTCGATGAAATTGGATTCAACTAAAGGGCGTTCATTTAAATGACTTTGATAGAACAGAGTTCGATAAAATATCGAGAGCTGCGAAGAAATAATGTTAAAACGGTTTGTAAAGGTGAGCTTTTCTCCGCATCTATCCGAAGTCTGGTGAGCTCTTCTCCGCATCCGTCGGATTTCCGGTGTGCTTTTCTCCGCCGGAGAACAGCGCAACACCAAGAGGATCACGGAAGAAAAGCTCACCAAAGAACAGTTCGCCGAAATTCTGACAGATGCTGAGATAAACCCACTCAAGAATTATACGATCAAGCTTTTAAATTTAGTATTTGCGGCTCTACTCTGGGGGCCGTGTGGAGAACGCAAACGGAGAGATATATACAAGATTCGTATATTGCAGACACCAATACGAATGAGGAAGCAGAAGTCTACAGTTTCGCAGAATGGGAACAATTAACAAAGGGATAGACACGTCTTTTTTCTATAAAGACATTGCCTCAACGTTGAGTTCTGTGAACAGTAACGAAGTGACCTCGTCATTGCACCCGACGACCAAAGAGAGCCCCCAAATTGCGCAGGACCCATAACACCAAAAGTCATAAGTTACTACAAAAAAAAAACGGAAAATAAAGTTTTTATTATCCATATACCAAAAAAAAAAATGCCATATCCGAAAACGAACATCGTAGGTGAGTTTCCACCGCATTCATCAAGATTCCGATGAGCTTTTCTCCGCGTAGGTCGGTCTTGCGGTGAGAGTTTCTTCTATTAGCTTTTTTTCGAGATTTGTGACTTCGGCATGGATCTGAACCTTTTTTATATCGGAACCGCAGAAGATCGCACGGGCCTGAAAGACGATGCTGGTTTTCAGCCATCACATTTTCACAAAGTGAGACACCTAAGGTTCTGTTGCGCACTAGAAACTCACACGCACCTACACCGGGCATTTCATCGAACGCCATTTCATTGAATGCGTCATAGGTTTCTGCAATAAAATTTGAAAATTTCACATTGTCCTCTCGTACGACAGAAGCCTGGATGGCACGACGGAGGACACGCCAGCATGGCGTGTACCCAAGCGGATGGATTCGGGTTCCACCACCTCCCCCTCCACTAGCCCCGAATTTTTCGTTTTGTTTTGTTAGCAACGTTTTTTGGGCGGATATTAGGATTTTTTGTTTAAAAATACCGGCCAATTGTTGCAATTGAACGTTTCGGTACGGGACGACCACTTTTTCGATGAAGCGGCGTTCGATCAAATGTCATGGAACCTACGCGCGTTTGCTGTTTTTTTTTTTTTTTTCCTTCGGGGTTATTTTCCCGATTATTTCCTTGCTCGACGACAGCTCGGGCACAGCTTTGTGGCCCTCCCCCTTTATTTTTCCCCCTAAAGAGCAATTGGCAAAACACAAAGAAGGTCCAGACTCCTCGATATGCCGTATAACGATGCCTACCCTCGCCACAAACCAGTCGACCCCCTCTAATAGACCGACCTCACCAAGCGTTCGCGCATGCGTGAAGCCGACAAAAGTTTAGTTCACAAGAAGCAGGTGGCAGTGTCCGAGACGGCTCGTGCCGTTACGTGCTTTTCACGCGCAGAGTTCCAGCGAGGTTTGTGCACGTGCTGAAATTCTAAAGTTCCCTCGATGTATTGCGGCAGCGGTGGCGTAGTCAAACTGCCTGGTGAGATGGGTCTGTTCTCTTTGATAGTTGTGTTATCCCTAGCGCAAAGTGGGAGCATACAATGTTCATCGTTTCGTCACCCTTTCTTTGTAACAACTCGCAGGTTTGTGCAAACTTCAACTCCGACTGAGAGCGAAGTTGAAAGCCGTCCGCGCCAATACGGCGCCTCTATTAGCCGCGAGAACGAGCTTGAAATCAGTGTAATGATTGGTTGCTCTATCCACGCCGTGACGCCATGGGTAGACCAGCGGTTTTGTCCCCGGGAGATTAGGATTGCATGAATAAAAATATAGGCACTGTGGCACTGTAGGCACGATAATTTTTGCCTTGCAAGAATAACACAAAAATTATCGTGGAACATACTATCAGCCAATACTAAACCGTTTCCGAAACGGCTAGGTAAAGAAATGATCTCGTCAGATCACTATCGGAACTAATCGGAACACTTAATTATGGAAGGTATTGTTTTAATAATTTTTTAAAGCATAGCATTGTGACACTAGAACTACGCTTTGAACAGTACGTATATAATACGCAACACTATCTAAACTTGTGGTTATTGATTTTTTGGCATTTCGGCAGTACAACATATAGTTCTGAATCTGATTCCTTTAGAGATCGCACACCGAATTAGAAATTGGGGTGATCGTTCGAATCCGGTGCTCTAGAAAAAAAAAAAAGATGTGGTTGTGTTGTCTTAGTGTTAATTGATTATTCTTTCTTCATCCATCACTTGAACCAACGCGCTCTTCTCCCAAGTATATAAAAAAAAGTTGTGACTCTAATGGCTGCTAACGGTATCGTGACCTGGTTCATTTCGTTTCTTTTTTCGCACTAGGAGATCAGACACTTTTAGAGAGAGTAGCTTTATTTTTCAAAGCACTGCTTCATGAAAAGTAAGCTCTTAGGGCCGCTATTTAGTACGCAACGCCATTCTGAATGTAGATTATTTCGCAGCATTACGACACGACACATGGCATATTTCGTTTTTTTGTAATGACGATATCAACAGTCTACATGCTATTTGAAAATCGTATCGTACGAAAAATCTCGGAACGCGAAATAGCCAAAGAACCGAGCCAAATGAATTCAAAGTATCAGGCAGCGAAATGAGGCTGTTTTAGAATCGAAGAGGTCGTGTGGGCATCTCAGGCGATTAACGCAAAAACAAAAGACAAACTGTATTTACACTAATAAATCAATTGAATATACATCATTACACAGAAGTGTCTCGAACGGCTTCTGTCTGTCGTTTGCATCTTTCCGCTCGTGCGGTTCCAATCTTCTAGTTTCTCGTCGTAAATTTTCTGGTGAGCGTCAAATTCTTTCCAATCTGCAACACAGGCGTTCTCAAACCGCGTTTTTTTTTTCTTCTTAATTCGGTAAGAATGGGACAAAGGGCCCCCTTCGCGATTGCCTCGGAGGCCCACAAAGCCATTCTCGCAGCTCGCAGGGCGGAGGGATGGGATGGGTGGGTTAACTGGGGGCTTTCAGGGTCAAGCCGTCCGCTCATAACCGGAACAAAAAGACAAGCTTTTTCTTTATTTTTGTTTAGAAGTAGCACTATATCGCGTAAGCAGGTGAGTACAAATGCTTCCTCCCCAGAGCCATCTGGATTCCGGAAAAGTTCCTATCGGAGATGAAATTCTACTGAGATATCCTCTTAAAGCGACGCCGACGATATTCGGTCGGCACACAAATTCAGATATGCAGATCCGTCAAGAGGGGGCGGGGATTTTGAACAACTGACCTTGCAGGTTTTTTTTTTCTGTTTCGGTTTTGTTTTTATGATTTAAATTAATACATTGAAGCGACGCATTTTGTCTTCCTCGTTTCGAACACCTTTCTGGAGCAGCCAAAAGTAAATTTCGGAACACAAAAACAAATTTCAGAGGAAATTATTGTCCTTCTTGTTCAGCTAGCTTGCACCTTTGCATTAATTGCACTATAAACATCAGCTTAGAACTCAGGCCGTTCATCCTTGTTGGCGTTAGACTGGTGGCTGCTAATAAAAACCCGTTTGCTCTACTTACGTTTGACTCCTCGTTAGCTCAGTTGGTAGTGCGCTCCACTGGAAATGGAAAGGTCCCTGGTTCAATACCAGGACCTGGCGGATTTTTTTTTGTCGCGCAGCAGTTTTTTAGTTGTGTTCTGAGATTTCTAATTGCCCTTTGCCCCTCCAGGGAAAAATTTCGTCATTCTTGTCCAGCTCACCTGCACCTTTGCATGAATTGCATTATAATTATGAGTTTTAAATGAAGGCCCTTCATCTTTGTTGGTGCTAGACTCGTGGCTACTGATAAAATCTGTTCGCTCTTCTGACCTCAAACTCCTGATCACCTCAGTTAGCGGAGCACTTCGCTAAGAATGCAGAGATCCCTGGTTGTATACCAGGACCAGGAATATTTTTTGGGGTCGTGCACCGGTCATTAGCTATGTTTGGAGATTTGTGTTCGTCCTTTGTCCCCTTTGTTCTCCGTCTCCTAAAATTATTATTCTCATAAAATATAGGGACGAATTCGAAAATTTACGAAATAAAAAATTAAGCGGGGACAAACACAGAATATATTCCTAGCGACCCATTTTTGCTTAAAATAGCATGCGTCGCTAGCGTCGAATACTCTTTGTTACTTTACAAATTACCAAATGGTAGACTTTCACTTTTTTTTCAACTTTATTTAAGCATGCACCCGAAAGTACATATGTTTATTATCGATCTCAAATTTAAGAATTATGAAAAATTATCGTAAGCAAAATAATAGTTCAATGCCAAGATTATTTTTTTTTAAATCAAGTTAAATAACGTAATATTGCAACCACACAGGCACGAAACGGGTGGCGCAGCGTTTGGAATACACTTTCCTGGGATTAAAAGGTGTTCAGTACCAGCCAGGATGAAATACTTTTTTTACATATTTGTTTTATTGTTTTGTATCCAGCAACAACAATGGCTTTTATTAATATAAAATATTCGGCAAAAAACAACTGGTTTGGGTCTCCAAAAGAGAAGAAAAGACGACGACTATAAAACAAGATATGACATTGTTTTGTATTTGACTTATCTTAAAAATGCCTTAAAATACGGCCGAGTTGAGCGAGAAACTGGTGTGATAGTGTGGCGTAAATCTATCTGCTTGAAATATGAGGCACGCACACATCACGAGCCAAGGTGACTTATCGTTTACTCAACATACCCAATAAACGAAGAAGCATCTCGTTATGCTTTCTTTGAAAATAATGATAGATCTTAGCAAACCATATGAAACACTGCAAAAATAAAAAAAAAAATTCAACTAAGAATTAAGTAAGACTACGGCTCTTCCATGTAAACCAAGCCTCAGCTTATTTTTAGACGTGTGGAAAATTTCGCGAAATTCCAACACAATGCCTACATTATAGCAGATGATAATTGCCTGCCCATTGACCGCTGTCTTCTCGGGTCCGCCCGAGGGAGCTACTTCGCAACCAGCCGCATTCCTACATCTTGATGCTTCTTCATCTGACAACAACCTTCAATTCCTGGTTTTTTAACTTCCTCACCTGGAAACAGCGCCTGTTTGCCGTCAATTCAAGTCAACCGCATCATCACGAACAACGGGTAGAGCTCAGTTTATAAATGGCCTGCCAGCTCATCTGATCTTCAGTGGGCATGGAAGAGAAGCAATGACGCCGACGCTGCTAAAGCATTTCTGTTTTCTCGTACAGGTTATTCAACCTTATTCAGTTCATTCTAAGCGCACTAGTAATCGGTGCTTGCTGCTTGTTTCATGCCTCATGTGTTGCTTGATTTATGAATGAATAGTATTTGTCATGAAGTTGTTTTTCTTGTTGGTTGACATTGAACTGAAAACCGGCCCTAAAGACGATTAGAACAAAAGCATTAGTGAAACATTGGCTGCCATTAAATCTATCTCCACTACAATAGATACACGTCACGCGGAAGTCGTGTCTTTCCTCAGTGAAGCCAAAGCCAGTCAAAAATTCCTCAAACCTCGAAGACTGTGTGTCTGATATGAACGTCAGATTGCCTGCCGTGGTATCGAAGTTTACACACCTGAGGGCCTTCATGATGTTTCCGAAGTTCAAATGCCGTTTTGCTAAGGCTGTTAGAGGCGAACATTCCGCACCTAAATGTCGTCTGGATGATTATGAGGACCGGTCACGCCGAGATAAATTGATTTTATACGGCATCCCCAATATCGCGACTGAAAAGTGCGCCAAGTCCCAGTAGAAAGTGCGCTCGCTCCTGTATTATCCCTTCTCCCTTCATCTCACCGAGGAAGCTAATTCACAAGCACATCGCTCAGGCACTTTTTTACTAACAAGTGTCACCTGATCGTGGTCAATCTATTTCACTTAAGATTAAAGACAACATTCAAACCCAAAGATATAAACTGAAAGGCAAGATAATTACGTTACAAGAAGATCTTTGTAAAGCTACCAGGCTTTCGTGTAAGACGGTATTAGATTTCGGCAAGGCAAGTACAAAGACATTTAATTTTCGTTAGAAGGTTTTTGTCAACAATAATTGCTAAGCATACTACGTTCAAACCGACAGTTTGTGCCAGGTCGAACTACCAACGCTCGTTTTGGTATTGACGCTGAAAATTCGGGTTATGATAACGCTGGTGACGCTGAACGCTCACCCACTTTGATGCTGTCCCCTCCTTTCTAGCTATCAGCAGCCGTTCAGGCGAGACCTGTTTGAGAGTACTATTTTATTTGTTTCCAATTTTAGAAGCATTTTAAACAATCGAGATGCCCTACCGTCCCTAATTGACACATGCCTCTCTGATGTGATTATCTTGACGGATTACAGGTTATCTGGTAAAGTGTAGAGCCGTGAGATTCTTTCTTCTCAGAACGATTATACTGTTTAAAGACAAGATCGTTAGGGACGGTTGGGTGGTGCAACTTTGATTGCTGTTGCTGATAATATAGTTTTTTATGTTCTTCTCACGCCTTCGCCCCTCGAAGTTTTTTGTAACGTGCATTCGTTTAAACCATATTGGCACGGTAATGTGTTTGCTACCGGCCACCTCATAATACGCCGATATTTTTTTATGCGATGTTCGATTGCCTCAATACTATGGTTATTAGATTACCGAACGCCCCCGTATTCCTGTTTGGTGATTTTAAAAATCCAGGCATATCGCGGAAAGATTCCGGCCCCATTGTAACTGCTGCTTCGTCGGATTGTTCACCTGTACTGTTTCTATGTTTAACTTTTGCCAACTTGTAAATGTATACATAATGATTGAAAACCTGAGACTGTGGTTTGAAAACGGAAAATCGTGAAGTAGGAAGAAAAAAGGGGACAGACAGCGTCTCAAACTCAGCTAAAAACTTTATTGCCTCTACGCCTTATATACACCTCCCCCGGACGTCAAATCATTCAATCATTATGTATAACTAGGGTTCCGTGTTTTCGGTTAAAACCGAAAAAAGCCGAAAAACATCCGCCGGTAAAATTCTAGTCAATTCGGTTTTATCCGATAAACACCGATTTTCAAAATCCCAATACCAAAAAAAAAAAAAAAGTCGCATAAGTTTATTCAGAATACCGGGGCAGTTGTCCGGAGGAGAGGGCAATCCAGTTTCTTTTCAAACTTTTGACTGACAAAAGGGGAGCTTATCCTATCTGATCTCGTCAAGGTCCGATCAGGACAAAGGAGCGCCGGTTTCAAGGTTGGACCGTACCATCTGTGCTTTTTACGGGGAGGAGGGTATGTGTTTCTCTAAGACTCCTATGGAAGCTATGATTCTGGCGGGTCAGCTGAAGTCCCTACATAACCCCGTCAGAGAGCACATTGGTGTACGAGGTTTATCCGATACTAGGGGTTCGTTTCTGCGCACTGCTCAGTCAATGGCGTGACCCATCCGAGACAAGCTTAACATCTGACGTCGCTAGTCTGCTAGACCTCCTTGATGAATGTAACCGCTCCGGAACTGTTGCAGACCTTCATGAATTCTATGCTGCTGTAACTAGAAAGTGGTCCCAAACAGTCGAGAGGAACCTTGCTGATGAACTGAAGTACACGAGCGAATCGTTTTGGTACAACGTGCAAATTGTGAATCCAAATCTGAAGCTTGAGCTGCCCCGCCCGTTTGAAAACTATGAGCACATTTTCAGGCTAGTGTTTCTTGAAACTGACGACATGCGCCAACTCATTGATGATTTCGGAAATTATCAGTGCTATGCAATCCCCAACATTGTTGATCCTCTGTTATTTTGGAAACTTCATGCTGTCCAATGGCCAGTTCTCTCAAGCTGTGCGCTGAGACTTTTAGCTTTACCCGTTTCCAGCGCTAATGTCGAACGAGCATTTTCTATGCTAAGGGTCATCAGTCGGAAGGAGCGCGCTGCCATGAGTGATGCGAACTTGGTTAAGTATGCTTGCATTTATTATAACAAGCTGTAAGGCTTGTTGTAATATATACAAGCATACGGCCCCGCATGTAAATATATGTGCTTTTGTTTGAAGTGTAGATCTGTGCTCACTGTAAGTATTTCTCGCGATTAAAGTGGCTTTCAGCGTTTTGATGCGTTTTTTGTTTAAGTAATATTCTATTTATTTATAAGTATAACATTCAAAATACAGAAACATTTAAACTCCAAATTTCGGAGAATTGGGAACTTAAAAAAAATAAGCACCGATAAACACCGAATTTTCGATAAAAAATAAACTCCGAAAAACATCCGCCGAATTTCTTCAAAAATAAACACCGAAAACACGGAACCCTATGTATGACGTACACCAGCTCGCCTGCACTTTAACCGTTTTTTCATTGTAAATGTACCTACTCACGTTAGTAGCTCGTCAGCTACTGTTCCTGACCTCGTATTGACCACCACTTCTGAATCAGTGTCATCTCTATCTCTTCTGCCTTGTTTAAGGCACCGCTCTGCTATTCCTGTTCCTTCACAATGCAGTTACCCCCATCCCCCTAAACAGTATAAACTAGTTCGTGACTATGCCTAAGCGGATTTTCTAGCAATCAACGCTGAGTTGGCAATTTTCGCTAATTCGATCTTTCCGCAGATCTGGGAATGATTGATACATAAAAATTGGGATACATTTAAACCAAGGTCAGAACTCTAGTTGATAAATATGTTCCTTTTCTTCAAATATCCGGTTCCAAAAAATCCCCGTGGTTCAACCTATCATTAATACATCTTCAGAACAATAAAAAGGCGTATTTTGTGTCGCTGTAATGAATGCAAGATAAGCGAAAATTGGTCAGCTTATCTGTCTGTGGCGTCTAAATATAAAGAAGCTATTGCCAGCGCCAAGCACACTTTTTAATAACGCGCTTCCATCTTTATTATCGTTTAGCCCACGCAGGTTATGGAATGTCGTCAATATGTTTGAACGTAAAAGGCATCCGTCTAAACTGCGAAAGTGGATAGTTTATTCCACGTCATCAGAGCAGTGTTCTTTTGATTAAAACCTTCATATTTATTTTTTGAGGACTTCTGCACCGACTACATTACCTGCTTTTCTAAATTAAAATGTTACACCTGTGGAGCCTGCTTTCGTCGATTGGGTCGCTATTGCTTAACTGACTGAGAAAACGAAAGTTTCATCCTTAGTAGGTATTTATGGCTTCAGTTACAAGTTTGGGAAGAGTACTGTGAATTATTCATTTGTCACCTTGTCTCAGATTTTTATGCAGTCATTGTAGTCCACCACCCTACACGACGACTAGAAGGTTGGCAAGGTAGTTCCGGTGCACAAATCTGGTGAGGTTTTTAACCCAAGTAATTCCAGACAAAATTCCTTGACACCCATTCCATGCAAAATACTTGAACATGTGATATACTCTGGTCCGTTCGTTTTCTTAAATCCAACTCCTTCTTTGGAACCCCGCAGTACGGTTTTCGTAAACGTTAATTTTATATTTATTTATTTGAACATATCAGTCCCTTACGGGACCAAGATAGGGGTGGGGTACAATAAACAGCCCAACAATCACAGTCTGCTCTGTCCTGCACCGACACAATCGCAATAGAAATGCTAGCATAAAAAAGAAACGAAAGTAAAATAATAGTAACCGAACAAATAGCCTGAGGCGCGACCGAGCGTTAAGAAATAAGCGATGCGAACTCCAACCGGCCGCGTGCATCAACGACACTTTCTGGGAAGTGGTTCCAATCCCGCGCTTTCTGCAAGAAAAACTAGTATCTAAAACATTCCTTATTAAACCTTCTTTCTTTTATATGCCGTCCGCTTATTCCTGGTTACTCGTGACGTGTCTTCATCTATACACCTTTTCCGTTTACCCTCGCCCCCAGCCACGTCGTCCCCATATCCGGTATGCGTTCCGAAAAAAAAAGCAAGAGATTACAACCTCGAAGACGTAAAAAAGTATAGAAGGGTCATAACAAGAACGACTGACGGTTCCAATTAAAATATTAAGACATTCTACTGTCGAGGGGAGAAGAAAGCGACGTTTTCACGCTTACCGGAAGTGCCAGAATTGAAGATGGCGGCGCCCACGTAGAAAAGGTGTATATACCGATGCTTGTTAACAAGAAACAACTTATTGATAATACTGTACGAAAACTCAACTTTTTTTTTTTTTTTGTTTTCTGCGAAGTTGAAGCAGTGGTAAACTGGATCTGTCATAAAGGGGGGAAACCGAATCCTGTCTTCGGTAGCGGGAATAAATAAAACGCAATGCGCGTCGCTGTACAATTTCCAGTTTTAACTGCAGGTTTTTCCCATCTGGGTCCCAGACTTCGCAGGCATATTCTAGCATGGGGCGAACTAACATCTTGTATGCAATCAACTTAGTCTCTTGTGAGGCAAGTTTGAGGGTGCGCCGGATAAATCCTAACCTTTTATTGGTTTTACCGATAACATTATCAATGTGGCTGGTCCATCATTTGTCTGCAGTTATTGTGACGCCAAGATACTTATATTCAGTCACGTTAGTCAAGGTAGCACCCAGGAGTGCGTAGCTAAACTCTAAACGCTGACGTTTATGAGTTATGGATATACATACGGTGTTTTGTGTATTTAGAGACATTTGTCATTTGCA
>JABSTQ010002293.1:0-72043 GCA_013358835.2 Ixodes persulcatus | reverse complement strand
TTTTTTATTTCATCATTTTGTTTCCTACGCGAGCACGTGAGCTCACGAGCACGAGCACGAGCACCGGACGCCAGACGGACGGACATGGCTAGCCCCTAAGGAGCTTCGCCCCTAAAAGAAGCTGAAGCGCTTTTTAAGAAATCCGAGTAAAGACGAGGACTTCCATAGCATTTTGTTCCGTGAATTCAGTAATCGAACTAAACTTGGGTGAAAGTCAACTTAGACAGCATTTATTTTTAAAAATGTGTGCAGCGATTGCAGCAGGGCATGCAGTGAGTCTCTCTTTCGTTTGTAGCTGTCCAAAGCGTCGTGATGTCATTGTTGGCAACCCAAAGTCAGCCTATTAATGAACAAGGGTTATCGGACCCTGTTGATGACGTCACTTTTGCTAATTTTTTTTCTCCGTCCTCGCGCTTTGCTTTATTCGGTGTGCCGCAACATGCAGGGCTACGCCGAAATTTTCATGAAAAATTACTACCCCCTACTAACAAAATTAAAAGAAAACTTAAGACACCATTTCTAAGGTTTCCACATTATAACTTTTTTTGTAATTCAAGGATTTTTTTAGTTTTTATTGAAACACGGTGCCTGTAAAGTGCTTCATTAACATGAAATACTATACACGCTTTAACCTCAAGAACCGTAGTAAAACAAGATTTCCCACACTAGTGTTAAATTAGAACAATGAGAGCAAATTTGTTTCGTTAAGAGGTGCTCACCTCATATGCATCTGTGGAATCGGGCATTGACTAGCAATGACTTACTGCTCCCAGAACCGAAGAGCGGGCTCTGTAAAACGAAAGTAATATTCACCTTCTTGCATATATTTTGTACAGTTGAAAGATATACAGTTAAAAATTAGCAATCCTTCCGATGGGCAAACTTTACTGTTCAAGGCTGTTATGAGCAGTTTACAGCACTAGTGCTCAATCCAAACAATTAGAGAAAAGTTGTTTCTTTAATGTAAAAACATCTAAACTTGGAAGTGAATTTATCTTCAAATTGCTATAACGCATGAAAGGCAGTATTTAAGAGGTAGTTTTTTTTTGTTCATTTTGTTTTAAACTGAATGTGTGTATAGGCCACATGACGTCAGATCACGCAACATAAAGTTTTCTGCCAAATTTGGTGGGGAAATTGAATTGGTGTATAGGTCACGTGACATTAATTTTTTCGCCAAATTTAGCGGGGTACCTGAATTTGCCTGTAGGTCAGATGACGTCAGCTCGTTTGAAATTAATTTTCCCGACAAATTTAGCTGAGGAACTGAATTGGTGCATAGGTCAGACGACATCAATTTTCCTGCTAAATTTAGAGGGGAAACTGCACTTGTGTAGAGGTCACGGAACAACAATGCCCCCACGAAATTTAGTGGCAAAGTGCACTGACGGACAACATTTTCGGATTGGAGGTTAACGTTAAAAAGCACCTCATGTTTTTTTTGTTTTTTTTTTTTTTAAATGATGCTCACCTGATGTGCATCTCTGGAAACAGGCTTTGCCTAGCAATGAATTCTTGCCCTAGGACTGAAGTTGTGCATCTGTCCTGGGGCAATAATTGCTAATAATAATAGTTGCGAGTGACGTGACGGCTGGCAAAATAATAATATTAATAATAACAATAAGCTATTATCCTTATATTTTACAATACAAAAAATCGGGTCTATTAAAGTCTAGAGGCTTGTACGACATGGCCCGGCAGCTATAACGCTGCCATTTGAGGTCAAAAATAATAATAAATCAATAACAAGTTCACTCATTTCGGAAATTACATAAAAAATAGAGAAACAAAAAAGCAAGCAAAAATGATTCTTTGTTTTCTTATCAGAACCAAACAGTTGACATACAAAATACCATGCCAAACAGAGAGAAAAAAAACGAGAACGTTGTATTTTTATATCCCGGAGTAAGTCGGTGATGGAGCCGGCTCCTAATTAAATAAACCCGTCGTCTCGAAGACTCGACCTACAATGTTCGGGAGTTATCCAGGGCGAGAACGATTAGGCGAGGTCATTCTGGCTCCCTTATCTTTTAAACTCGGGGTAAGAATAAACACTAAGCAAGCGGCAGTTTGATACTTTATACCCATATTACGGACAAAAAAAGGGGGCGTGGCATGGCCAAAAAAGACGCCTTTCGTGTAAGGATTTACAAATTATGAGGCGCTGGAGGAAACCAGCCTTCTTTGCTAAGTCCTTATTTCGAACACTTTTTTTGTTCGCGTGCCACTCATTGATACGCATACGGGAAGCACCTCTGCACGCACCTCGCATTGTTGCGCCGCAATGTTCTTCCGCAGCGAAAAAGGCCGTCTGCTTTCATCGCCATCACCGTGGCAACGAAAGCCGAATAAATTCTAAGGAAGGCGCGTGTATCCCTGGTGAGCGTGTTAACACGAACACCAACACCCTCATTTCACCATGCTTTTCAATGGAAGGAGCGCCAACAAAGAGTTTGAAATAAGGACTTAATGCAGAAGGCTGGTCTGGCGCCTCATAATTGGACAAGGCTTAGACGAAAAGCATGTTTTTAGACCGGAGTTTGGAGATAGTTTTTAGAGCCCAGCTCCTAGGCGCCTGTTTTCGAGTGAAGCGGCGTCGCCGTCGACGTCCCCGTCGGCGTAACCGCGCGTTGCATTATAGAACCGTTCCCATAATGACGTCACACGCGACGTCACGTATGAGGTCACAGGGGTAACATTTTCCCGCTAAATATAGCAGGGAAATTTTACCCTAGTATTTTACCCACTTCACGTGTGACGTCCCGAGATGGCACGCGTGACGCCACTAAATCCGGGAAACATTTTCCGATAAATGTGGCGGGGAAATTTCCCCCTTAATTTAGCAGAAACGTTTTGCTGTCTTGACGTCACGTATGAGGTCACGTGAATGAATGTGACGTCAGGTGAAATTTAGCGGAAAAACTTTTCCGCTAAATTGAGCGAGAAAATAGCGAGTTTTTGTAGGCCGCGTTTCCCCCTCCGCTAAGCCCTCCGAAAGAAAACAGCCGCTACTGCGCCTGCGCGCCGATAGCCTTGACTGTAGAGTTCCGGCTAGCGTAGCGGTTGCGGAGAGCTTTGCGGGATAGTGGAAACAATCTACGAAAACTCCCTAATGTTGGTACATTTGCCGCTAAATTAGCGGGAATATTTCCAAACTATATTTAGCTGGGAAATTTTCGCAAAATTTGGCGGGAAATTTAGCGAAAATTTTCCGCTAAATGGGAGGGGAGCAAAAGACGAGGAGGGGAGGGTACGTAGAGGGAGGAGGGGAATACCCTCCCCTAACCCTCCTCAAGCTCTAATTCGGCATTACAGAGAATTGTAAACGTCTAATGTTTCTACAACACCATTGGTCTAAAGTATCAATGTGCGCACGAAGGTTCTAGACGCTCAGATAAGCGTTTCTGCACGGTCATGAACGCGGCAATATAAAGTAGACAAGTAATCTGTGCGTGCGGAGTGACACATGGAATAAAAATGGCTGTGGCTGCACAGCTACCTTCGAACAGCACAGTGTGAAATTCAAGTCCCTTCGGGGCTGCAGCATATGATCACTGATAGTACAGAGCAGTTTCGTCACCTAGCTGAGAGCAACGAGCACGGTTGACGGAAGGACCCTAACTTCGCAACCTGATCACTTGACGCCTTCTGTTTGACGTTATCTGGGAATTCTAGCAGCTGCCGTGGCGACCTTGTCGCTGTTTTCAACTTCGGCGGTCTCAGGCATGATTCTTGATTTTCGTAGTCATCTCACATGCCTACTTATTCTCGATGATGTTCATGCAGTCTTCAGCGGTGTACCGAGTAGAGCGTCCTTCTCGCGTTTTGTGATTTTTCGGGCCCCGCAGTGGCTTACTTAACTCCAAATTTGAGCATGAAAAGTCCTGTCACTATCAAATATTATGCTATCATCCGATATTATTCACGCAATCACATAAGTAAAAAAACGTTTGAGTGCCTTTTGAAAGCTCTGACTTCTGTTTTTGAAAGGTCAATGTACAAAAATATTGAATTTAGAGATGTTTCATTCGGGACTCACCGAACAAACACTGCGAAAAGCAGCCACTGGCGCCGACTACCACGGCAACAATACTGTTTACATCACGTGATTCCTCTCCGCCCATCGTATTCGACCTTCTGAGCGTTCCCTAGTTATCTCTGTATATCCCTACATTCCCTACGCAACCGGAACTGGGCTTTAAACCTGTGCTTACTTGAGTTAGGTTTAGGACGCTAAGCCGACTTAGAAAAGTGCCGCTTTGAGCTAAAGTAAGCGACGTTGGCGCAACCAACCCTTAGTGGTTATTGATGACGCTAATCAAGTTTCTTATTGGAACGATTCGTCTATTTATACTAAAAAATATATTAATTTACAAATTTTGCTTAATTAGCCGACTGATTGTTACGATTAGCCCCTATATTATGTCCCCCTGGCCATATAACTCACCAGCACAAACTACATAAGTATAGCTTTCACGGCTTTATAAAAACACAACTGTTAAGCTCATAGACACCCGGTATCTATCCAGGGTGATATTATAATTCGAACAGATTTTAGTATAAAAAGGGGGTGAAAGTTAGACGAGTGCCGTCTTCACCATGTATGGTCACGCTCGGCGAATGTGAGATCAGGGAATAAGCGTTTTGGTAAGTTGGCTGATTAACTCACATTTGTTCATTAACCTTTTTAAAATTTTCGGTTTAAGTGGACATGTTGCAAATGCAGTATTTATGGTAGTGTATATTGGAGACCAGACCAGAGAGAATAGTTTGGAAGATGCAATAGTTTTTATTTTAGATACTATTTGATAAATTTTCAGGTATTTTAGCAGGAGTTAAAAATTGCGCGCAAAATGGACGCCTCAAGCCTTGCCCACAAGGACTCTGGAAGAGTGAAGTATTCGTTTCAGTCACGGGGTCACTTGTGTCGTCGGCGCACCCAACAAGGACACTCTGCCGAGGTAATGACAACATGATTGAAACGACTGAGTCACTCTTGAAAGGGTCATAGCGGGCAGGATTATTGGTGCTTCTTTTGTACAGCTTTTTAAAACCGAGCTTAAATACGAAAAATTTTATCAGTTAATATCTCGATACCTATTACATGTTGAAATATTCTCTGAATTTGTATGGCCTATAACGGTAATTGCCGTTAATGCTGCACCTGCCACATGACCCCTAATGCCAATAATTAAAAAGTTAATACATAAAGTTTAGTAAATTAGCAACCTTTTCTTGACGATTATCCCATTATTTAATTTCCGCCGATCTTGCCCATTGCATGGTAAACACGGCACTCGCCTAACACTTACCGACTTAAAAAAAAAAACCTTGAAATTAAAATCGAAAATCCTCTATATACAGACTCCACTCCTGGACCCTTCGCGGTTTTTGTGTTAAGATTCACGCTCGTTGGACATTTTCGTCCCAATTTGATCATCCACCTTGTTGGACATTCACCCTCAGCAGTCGAAGGACCCATTGGATCTTTGGATTCGTTAGATCTTTGTTGGATCTTCAGACTTGCTGGATATCGTTGGATCTTCCGACTCGTCTCACATCGGCTCAAGCACGTGATAAGCGTCCCTCTAACGGGTATATAGTTGTGTTCACGCGCAAAACGAAGTAGTACCGTGCCATGCACTGTCATGTCACCTTCAATAGCACTAATGCACCATAAACCGCAGTTCTCCGATTTCGAAGAGTTTTTATTTTGTTTTATTTTCTTTTTATTTAAATCATTTTCAAATTACCGCTGAAGCCCGTCCTTCCCGGAGCATACAATACATTATAGAAGGAGTTTTCGAAATCTCTTGCTATTTTCAAGAAAGTCATAAAAGCACTCTTGCTATTTTCAAGAAAGTCATAAAAAGACGTCACTACTATAGAGGTATTATATTGTGCGCTAGAGGCTCGCCTCCGGAAAGTGTCTATGCCACTTTCGGGAGGCAAATCGAAGAAGGCAGCCACCAATCTACTTTTGGGGTGCTCCTATGCATTCCAATGGAAAAAAGGCTTCTGTATTTTGGCTCCTCGACGTAAAAAAATATTGATAACTTTTCTTATTTGAGTCGCACTGAAATGTATGTATTTCCATTAACAATATAAAAGGTAGTTGCTTTATTTACAGGGTTTTTCTTTACCACTGAGCGATGTTAAACTTCGCTATATTTGTGGCCCCGCAGGTGACACCTGTGAAATCAGGTGTTTGATGACACATGACTAAATCAGCGAACAACGTTGGGAAACTGTTGAAGAAAACAGAAGACAGGAAAGACGCTGAACTCACAACTCAGTGTATCTTCGAAAGAGAAGATACTTTGAGTGGCGTCACCACGGGCCCCAAGCCATGCGGGTTCGCCCGCCCACGTCTGGCTGTGCGTGGCTTTCCCGTGTCCGGGGAAAAGGGCATCCTGGTGGCTGAGGCGAACGGGGGGTCGGTTTGAACCCTTAGGGGCCCCCGGATGAGGCAATACACCACTTCGGCCCCCGCTTCTCGTAGACGCGTGTCCTGGCTTGGCCCGACCAGTATGATTCAGTCAGTCGCCTTTCCTCTCCTCTCCTATCTTTGACCGTCTTCTTCTCGTTTTCTTTTCTATTTCACCTTCTGTGGCGGCAAGAGCTAACCTTGGGGGGCGACAGAACTATCTTGACCCACACTGGCTTATAGCATCCTGGTAGCACTGGTAGAGTAACATGCTCAGACAAGCCAGACCGGTTATGAGGTGTTACCTTACTCCTTGCTGGACACCGTGGTGGGTGGTGCGCTACAGATCCACAAGTTCCTGCCCATCATATTTGTTTTAAGCGAAAACCTTTCTCAAGCGGCCCCTGAAAAGTGTCCGCACCGAAGTACAAACTACAAAAAACACACCACTGACACCTACCAGATTTTCAAAGTTTTTAATTCTTCACTTTGAAAGTGAGAAACAGCTGTCGAAATTATCTCCATTCCTTGTCGCAAAAACACTGGAAGGTGTTGTCGGTAAGAAATTCAAAGCCAAGAAAATGACATCCCGTGACCTGCTCGTCGAAATTGAATCAAGCGAGCAGAGTGATGCTCTCCTTGCCTTAAGGTCTGTAGCTGATCATGAAGTAACGATCACACCTCACCGCAATTTTAACTCTATCCAAGATGTCATCTCCGAGGATGACCTTCTTGAGACCTCTGAGAGTGAAAAAGTTGAGAGCCTTTTTGATCAAGGAGGTATTGCTGCAAGGCGCATCTCCTAGCGTCGTGACGGCCAGGAACGAAAAACTAAGCGTATAGTTTTAACTTTCCAATCCAACACACTTTCCTACGCGGTCAAGGCTGGTTACCTGCACTGCAGAGTTCAGCCCTATGTGCCTAACCCTCGGAGATGTTTCAACAGCCAGAGGTTTGGCCACGGCTCTGAGAACTGCCGTGGTAAAGCCACTTGGGCCAAGTGTAGTAAAAATGATCATTCTGTGGATTCTCGCTCCAGTGAAGCCCATTGTGTGAACTGTAGCTATCAACACCCCGCGTATTCCCGATCTTGCTAGACGTGAAAAGAAGGGAGAGAAGTACTTACCTTGAAGGTCAGAGAAAACCTATCCTACCCGAAAGCGCGCCATCGCTTTGCGTTCTTGAGCAAGGGTGGCTCTGCGCAGGTGGTGCAGCGAGGACCTGCACCACTTAAGGGTGCAGTGGCAACGCAGATGTCCTTTCTATACTATGTGAAGCCACGGCAGTCTCCCACGCCCCAGATGACAATTCAGCTTCCAGGCGTGCAATCTCGGCTGGTCGGTCTGCTGACCCTCCCAGCCAGAGCGCAAACACTCGCGCTCCTGCGAGACAGCAGCCTCAGCCTTCTCATGTAGAGGGTACGCAGGCTGCTTCCCAAGCTCAGGATCGGCCGGCGCCAACGGCAACCGTCCCTCCTCCGCGATCTTCTTCCAGGGAGAAGGGTCGACACTCTCGCCCACACTCCCTGAGTATAACATCATCCAAGGAGCGGCATGGCTCTCGTGTCGCACCTGCAGCGCCTAAGGGGCAGGAACGGATGAACTTGGGTGATGCCCCGCTCACCAACTCCCCCGCCCCTTTGGCTTAGGCTGTTCGTGGACGGGGCATGGTGCCCCATTCTCCGAGCCTACCCAATATTGCAGCAAAGGCCTCACCTCAAGAAACAGAGGCAGTGGATGATGGCACGGAAGTCTCCATTCATGCATCTGACCAAGACCCCTGGTGAGGTAGCGTCCGTCAATACTCACGTGGTGGGGTCTTTGAGCAGTTTATATTATCATCTAGGCTGTGCATTATGTATAAGAGAGAGCCAGCCAGCCGTTTTTGGTGCAGCTCGCCATTTCTTTTATAGTTCTTTACATCTCATACCCTTCAGTCTTTTTTTTTCTATTTGCATGGAAAGTATTGGATAATCCTTTTAGACGTGACCACTTTCCAGTCATTCTGAGGGGTCTGGTTTTTGTTCCAAGCCTAATGAAACATACCCCACGTTGGAAATTGGAAAAGGCAGTCTGGTCTTTTATCGCCTGACCCCATTGTCTGTATGCAGTTTGCAGAGAAATTGTGATCACGTGGTGCAAGGCTGACGTTTGACTGGTCCAACGAGCACGTTTCTTCTACTACCCTTTAAGCATAGGTGTGCGCAAGGTATAGGGC
Organism: Ixodes persulcatus; assembly: GCA_013358835.2. Taxonomy (NCBI): domain Eukaryota; kingdom Metazoa; phylum Arthropoda; class Arachnida; order Ixodida; family Ixodidae; genus Ixodes; species Ixodes persulcatus. Next base: position 63,399 of record JABSTQ010002293.1, on the reverse strand, counting down.
CACACACAACATAATCGCCAAACAAGGCAGGTGTTTGACCCTTCGGACTCTTTGTGAAATGCGAGCCGGGGAGTTGAGCGTCTCCGGTTGTCTTGTACCCCAATGCCGGCGACTTAGCTGCAAAAATTCTACAAAAACGAGCGGCATTGCCACAAGGACATGACACCTTGTCTAAGATTGTCCCACCAACAATGCTGAGCGTGCAGTTTCTCTTCACAACATCCCCGAAGAATACCGCCCAGCATACTTCAAATATCCATTCCTGCTTATACACACGCACACCCCTAGCACCCCACAAGGCTGTATACAATTCGAAAACAGTTTATTGTTGTTGCATGCTTCCTGAGTTACTGCTAAGTTTTATTTAGGGGTATGTATTTTGAACATGTTGTGTGACGACCTTGATGCCTTCTAAAAACAAGGCAAATTTTGAGCAAGAAGTTTTCTTTTTAAGTACGGATTTTTTTATTATTCCTTAGAAAAAATTCCACACTTTTGCTTTCAACGGTTGGAAAACTTGTAGTAGGAAGCCAACTGGTAGCAGCTCTACCATCGACCCCGTGAGTTTCATCGCTTTTTAGCCGGAAAACATACAAATCCTCACTGAAACGTTTGTAGAGGGCTTTGGGACTGTTCAAGAAAAGCATATCGATACGTTTTCTCGGTCGTTCGTGTAGCTTATCAAGCTCCGAGGTGCTCGTTTATATTGTAACGTAACGGCAGCTTCAACATGGCTGTCATCTGCCCTCCACTGGCAGCTAGCTGTAGCCGAGTTTTTGAGCAGAAAAAGAGTCATATAATTGCCGAAAGGTTCCTGTGAGTTCACGTGCATATGTCAGTAAGGCGCACGGTACGTTTCCCGGCCGTTTGCGTGCCTTTACAAGCGCCGAGGAACTGAGTCCCATCATGAAGTGGCTGCGAAATTAACATGGCGCCTATTTTCCCGCCCGCTTGGCCGACCTTAGCGGCACCACTCGTGGAACTTTGCAGTGCCTTCTGACGGTCAGCGGGTGTGCCGGACGCCTTCCCGAATCTACAGGGCTTCGCTTGATGACCGGATGACGACGAGGCGATTACAACGCGAAAAACGTAGTGCCGAGACCGACCATCCTTGTTTGCGGCCATCGCCAGCGCCGGACGGTAATTCGACTCCATCGTGTTAGAGTTTCAGTCATCTGCCGCCGACCTAAACGGACGGACGACATCTCATCGTTAACAAAACACGGCAGGCGATATTTTTTTTTTTTTTCGAAAAGCGTTTTTTTAGTAATCGAGTTCGTTTTAATTGTTTGTTTACATGTGCGTCCGAGCACCAGAAGTTGTGCAAGGGTAAACCATTTTTCCCTTTCTATATTTCAGGCCATCAACCACAAGCTGTTTCTTCCGTTGTTTTTCTATCGTTTTTTTTTTTTTTTCGTGGCACGTGTAAGTGTAGGTAGCAAGTGCTTCTTTTTTTTAGAGTAAAAGTGTGTTCTCTAGTGATATGGAAATAGTGTTGAGTAAATATAAGGCTTTGTATACAAAAAAAAAACTGAAAGGACTGGGAAAATAAAACTTGCCCTTGTATCGGTAATACAAAAGAAACTAGTTTCTAATTGCAAGATGTGTCTACTGTTTATTGTGTACTAGATGGCTTGCAGTTTTGAGTTCGGGGAGGGATATTGGCTGGCATTATTTAATAAATAAATAGAAAGCATTAATATAGTACTGCTGCAAAGCGTTTTAATGCAATTGATAACTTTTAATACATTTTCGAATACAGTTTGGGGCATCTGGAATGTAGCTTTTGCCGTTTTTTAAGTGCATCCAAAGAGTATATTTGGAAAATATGTAAAATGATGTATTTTGGAATGCGGACAAAAATATGAAACGATAATTGTATTAAATAAATACTAGATATACTTTAAATATAGTCTTTTTTCGCTAAGGGAAGGGACCCTACAAACTTTAGGGTGGAGTTTGTTTGGACTTTGACGAAACTTATGTTCAGAAGTTCGAAGCCTATCGCACTTTTGAATTCCGCAGTTTGAAAAGATACAATATTGTCAATAATGCCTAATTTCGTAGCTTTACAGATATGGAAGTTCGAAAATATCAGAATCTTGTAGGGCGAAACATTTGAAAGCTGGAAAATCCTCGATGCTCTTAGCGTAAAAATAATAATGTTGAAGAATATTTGAACTGTTCCAACACTCTTTTTGAATCTTCGAACTTCTTGCTCTAAAGAAACGTTCTCTGCATATCCAATTTAGACCTACGACATATGCATACTAAAAATATGAGCCATAAAACCCTGGTTGTGTTGAACAATAACCTCAGAGATTTGGAATTTCAAAATCCGTAAACTAAGGTGTTCATTTCCAACTACAGTCATGTCGTTATTTTGGACTCCGTTAATATAGATACACCGCTATATGGACACCATTTTCGGGGACAAACTGGGAAAATACTTGCACTTTTGTCTCGTTTTTATGAACCACTCACATTATGGACGATTTTTTGGGGTAACGGATGTGTCATATTAAGGAGACGTCACTTTATATCGTTTTATTTACTTCATTTCACGGCGCTATTTGGTCCAGGTGACACCTTATTATGTAGATTGTGGAAGGACGAGGGATACAGGAGGAGCGCTGGTAACTGCCGTTTTAATACACTTTATAGAAAAGGAGAGAGAAAAAATGGGTTCCAGAAGCTATCGCTTAAAAGAAAGGATAAAAAGGACACCCTCAAAGGTGTTTGTTATACCTATTAAAAATGAAATACATAGCTAAGAGTAATTACTGTTGAATTATTTTTGAAACACTAAAAGAAAAAAAAAAGGAAAAAGAAAAAAAAAAGAAAAAGGAAGTTAAGGCAAAAAAGCAAATTGTCGAGGAACACGGACACCGTTCGCAGATGGTAAAAAGACGAACATAAAGCTTGAGGTAAAAAGGAACATAAAACTTGCAAGCAGGTTACTTATCCTCAAGTTGCGAGATTGAGCTATTAAAGTTTCCTTTGTGATACGGCGATCGACGGGGCGCTGATGCACACGGCCCCACTAGACAAAATTGTTCGAGCTTCGTACAATTCGCGTGTTCTTTTAGTCCTGAAACACATTAGGATGTTGGTATGGCTTAACTTTACAGTGCACATACAATCCCTTATATGTATTGCTAAGTGGTCAGCTGGTGATGACCTCAAAGATAAGACATGTTCTCATAGGCGGTCATTGACACATCGTCCGGTTTGACGCCCATATATTTTGCCGCAGGTGAAAGGGTTTCATATACCAATCCTCGTTGGCACTCGACGCTTTTTGATAATGTTTCACTTTGCATTTGGATTGCCGTGGTTGCAGATTGTTGGCTGTAGGACTATTCGTCGAAAGACAATTCGTGGAAGGGCAACTCGTAGCAGAGCAATTCGTCGAATAGGGCAATTCGTCATAGGGCAACTCGTAATAGGGAAATTCGTCCAGATGACGATTCATCACCCCACTAAAAGCTTCTTATGTTTTTAATTTTAACAAGTTATCGAGTATATTGCTTGTGCTTGTGATTCATTTAATTATGAATTATATTTATGTCTACAATATAAAAATAATTACTGCCATGTCCCGCAAACAAGCGTCCTACGCTTAAGCGGGCTGGATTGTTTGCCGGTTTTTGATTGAAAATAAACTTTAAACTTTATCCTTTATCCTTTAAAATTATTATTTACGAACGAAGGTTCTCCCTCTTTTGGTATTTTGATTTGTAGCATAATGTTTAAGAGTTTTCCTGAATGCTCTGCTTTCGCAGTAACAAAGGAATAACGAAAAAGTTGCACGCTTGCTGAACTACTCAAAATGTTGGCCCGGTGAATATACAGCCTTCCGTGCACTGCCAGCTTACGGGTGAATAGAGTATAGAAACCGGACAAAGGATTATGCACTATCCAAACAGGATACAACACAGGATGCATGTTTAGAAGAACAACCTGCGACGTTTCCGAAGCTCCAAAAGAACGCGGAACACAAGGCGGTGTTCGAACTTTTCTTGGAAGGCTTCTGAACTTCATATTTTATACATACACGTTCCATCCCCTCCCCTTTCCCGAATTCCTCTAAACTTTCCTTAAATAAATAAACTAGAAAAAGAAAACCCAGTTTTCGACTAGTTGCCCTAGCGACGAATAGCCCTATGGCAAATCTCCCTACGCGACCAATTGCCCTGCTACGAATTGCCCTGTTGCGAATTGTCTTTCGACGAACGGCCTGTAGCCCCAGATGGTTTATCTTCGGACATAACCACTCGAGTTTGTCCGGTGCAGAAAATTGGGTGTGCAGTGGGTTGACTTTTGCGCTATATATCCTTATGATGCACAACCGACTAGCCCTCCAGATAAGCTTATTGTACAGGGTGGAACAAGGAGACGGCAGGCTCTTTAAATCGACCGGAAAATTCGGTTTCTTAACCTATCGCGCTACGACTTTGTGCAGCGTTGCCCACAGATGGTGCATTTTTTTTGTAAAATTTTCAAAGAGCGAACTTACCTGAGGAAAAAGTAAAGAAAGAAAAAGGCTTAGCTCCTATGGAAACGCAGCGACGCCACCGGTCTTCAAAGAGCACGGCGCCGTTTCCCACGGGACACAAGAGGTGGCGCAACGAACGCCGCCAACGAACGAGCATTCGGCGCGCCAGCGTCTTTAGCAGACAATCTTTTCGACTCAAAAGCGGCGCGCGTTCCGCAGGCGGCGACAGTCGCAGAAACAAAAACAGGCGCGGTAACAACAAGCAACTGCAGTTCCTTGTCTGCTAAATACGCCGGCTCTTGGAGTCGTCTGCTCGTTCGTTGGCGGCAGTTGGCGTCGCGACCGCTTGCGCCATCTCTTGTCTCCCGTGCGAAACGGCGCCGTGTTGTTTGAAGACCGGTGGCGTCGCTGCGTTTCCATAGGAGCTAAGCCTTTTTCTTTCTTTACTTTTTCCTCAGGTGTGTTCGTTCTTTGCAAATTTTACAAAAAAAAATGCACCATCTGTGGACAACGCTGCACAAAGTCGTAGCGCGATAGGTTAAGAAACCGAATTTTCCGGTCGATTTAAAGAGCCTGTCGTCTCCTTGTTCCACCCTGTAGTATGTAGAGTGTTTCGGCAAGATACGAAGGTTTCATTAAAGCGGCTGCCACACCACAATCTAAGACATAACATAACTATTTTTGTTAGCCTTTTCTAGACCAAACGTTAGACGCACCAAGGTGGACAGGGCGTTTTACTCACCGTTTGCAGTGTTTCATTGGGTTGACTCTTCTTCTGATGCAGCGGAGAGAATTGAATGCGGCCCAAGCACGAAGTGAAATCGTCTTGGCTGCAGTCTTTACAAGCGAGGACGGGTCGAAGGAACGAGTGATGACGAATATCATGTGTGAGACAACTGGGAGTGAGCACGTCACGTGGTCCTGAAAAATTACACAATGATTCCCAAGCTCACGGGGGTGGGGGGGAGGGGGGAAAAGGGGTTAGTGAGCTTTTATTTTGATGTTATTCTATGACGATAAAGATTGAACGAGTAGAGCAACACATGCTCACAAAATGAGCTCAACAAATGCGCAAAATCCCGGATGGGCTCATTTCTTTTTCGTTTCTGGGCAGATGGCACGTTGATGAGAAGTCGTGGTATAGTGAATCAAAACTCCCACATGGTTTTTGCTCGTATGTTTTGATCTAATTAGTAAACCTGCGTAGCGCTTTTCCTTTTTTTTCAAGGGAGGAGGCAGTGCTACACAAGCTCGCACTTTTACATACGCTCCGTTTTACGTAAAGTCCGACCCAAGCCAACGCTACGAACCGATGAAGGAAATAAAGCAGCTCCAAAAGTGTGTTGTCATGGTGCTCTCCATTTTCGGACGTTTATTGTCATCGGTAAAACTGAACACTAACGGGAGAAAGCGCATGATCATGCTGCTTTCAGTCTGCGTGATTGTTTCAGAAGGAAGCAGCAAACGCACAAAGACGACAAGTGCGGTGATGATGCACTTGATATTGCATCTTGATCGGTTGAATGGGATTGTAGCGTCACCTGCGAACGGACCTAAAGTGAATCGCAATGTAGGGTGTTTTCATTGACGTCATTATCTAAACCATTTTGTTGTTAAGAGCAGCCTGGCGCCAACACCTCCTAGACAACTTTCAAAGCCTGCGTGTCACCTGACATGATGTCACGTCCCGGGGACCTGCAAGGGCGCTGATTGGATACGAGTGCCGCGTCAGCAATCGCGTGGGACCCGTTTCATATCACAGACCCACGCGAGAGCTGACGTGGCATTCGAATCCAACCAGCGCACGTGCAGGCCTCCTTGACGTGACCTCATGTCACGTGACGCACAGGCTTGAAAGTTGTCTAGGAGGTGTTGCTGGCGCATTCCAAAGGTGAGTGTTTGAACGGTTTATTTGGCACCGTGTAACAAAATGTAAGAAAAGGGCGGAATGACGTCGCGTGAAAACACCACGTGGTTAAAAGGTATCTCTGTTAAAAAATGATAAACGAGCAGAAGCACGTCCATGTACACGCGATGGAACAAAACGGAAAGTATTCTGAAACTTACGAGGCAGGTGCCGAATGCTGAATATCGTGTCGCGTACTTGTAAATGGCGGGCGACACGCCGCACTCAATGCCACTCGCGGTGGATTGGCTGCTCCACGAAGAGGACGCTGCGTCGTCACACATAGCAACGTGCGTTTTCTGCGGCTACCGGTAGGCGTTGTGCGTGCATCACTGAGGTGTGTGAATGAGCCGCCGAAGACTGTTGCCACGAAGCGGAGTAAAAGGGGGTGGGAGCAGGCTTTTTTTTTTTTTAATGCGCCCCAATAATATTCACCCAAAGCCCTCTGCCGGCCGGAGCAGCAACCGCGCGGTGCTATGCGTGGCGAAGCAGCGTTCTCTTCGAGGATCACCCCGGGACCGAAGCGCAAAGAACGCAAGAGGGGTGGAGGGGCATGAAGTGTGAGCTCAAGTGTGACGCCGAAAGTGACTTGAGATCGTCGCCTTTGTTCGGGGCCGGATTCCATAGAACGTCAAGGGGGATCGGACCCTAGTGTAAACTGAAAACTGTTCGGCTTTGTCCGGAGTCCCTTAGGACGTGAGCGGGAAAGGGTCCTTAGAACGCCACTTAACTCCGCCGCCTTTCTTTGAGGCCGTGGCCCATAGAACATCAGGGAGGATCGGACCCTAATGTAAACCAAAAATTGTCGGGCTTTGTACGGAGCCCGAGCCCGCAGGACTTGAGCGGGGACAGGTGCTTATAGCGCTACTTGAAAATTCGCCGCCTTTGTTTGGGGCCGGGACCCAGAGATCCTAGATCTAACAGAGATAACCAACGTCCGACGAAGAGGTTAAATAACTGTTAACTCTGCGGTTAGAAAAAGTTTCTTCTAGGGACTCGCGGAAGGCGAGACAAATCCTTTTTCGAGATGCGAGCCTTTTTTAGTTTTATTGGTTGAAGTCTCCAGTGAATAAACAAAAGCTCGACGAGCGATTAAAGTTTCTTCTCGTCGTTACGATCAACAAAGTAAAGATGACGGAACATGGAAGTACGTCATTGCGAATGGGGTCGGAGAGCGTAGCACAACCTGCCTTCAATTTTCAAAATAACTTTGAAACTGTGCAACTTTGTAAACCCGAAACTGGGAATACGGACAATACATAGATATAAAAAAAACCTGTACGATTTCTTATAGAAGAACTCCTGATGAAACGAGTCAGAAGCCACCTGGAGCTAAATATTATAAAATTCCAGTCTGGGGTGCGAATTGTGGTTCACGGTGTCATATGTATTTTAGAATATTACTTGCAATCAAGAGTGGTTGAGTACAGTGGACGCTAGTATCTTAAAAAAGCGGGTGTATGTGTACCGGAGATTTACATAAACAGTCGAGAAGCCAGTGTGTTAAGTTTTCTAGAAGCGTCGCCAGAGACCTTGGGTTCTGTTCGACGTTACGTCGAGGCTATTTTAGTATGTACGGCAGAGGAAAAACTGGGAAGAGATTTTGAAAGAATAGTTAGGGTGTCCGCACCAGAATTCGACTTCATGCTAGAAAGAAAGAAAGTTGGGAACCACTAGTTTCTACACTTGCAGATCCTAGTGGCAAACAATTTATGCTGGGACTACGGGAACCATATGCCGAAGCCTATCCTACCGCGCTCGACTTGCCATTCTACGACGGTTAAATGCGGCATTACCAGATCATTAAACGACAACGTTTTAAACCGATCCTATATACACTACTTAAGTAAGGCAATGGAGAATCAGATGAGTCGACTAAGGAATGATGGGTTTTCGAGTGATTACATATTTGGGCAGTTTAAATAGCAAGTTGTGGGAACTAAGGAAAGTCCAGAGCCACGGAGGGGTCTCTGGGTGGTCGAAATTGCCTTGCTTGCATGTTTATACAGCCTTGATGTTGGTATACCTCAACGAGTGACCTGTCTCTTAGCAGTAGATGAGAACTTTAGCCAGTGCAGTGCAACCGCTAACCTGCACTCTAAGAAAAAATGACTACCCTGGGTGGTCAAATGGCGCTTTGGAGGCTTTGACTACCCCAAAAGGCGAGTTACTAGCCTTTGGGCAAAGTGACGACCCCAAACCGCTGTGGAATGGCCACCTTACTGCAGGTTACGACTGGGGGGGGGGGGGTTGTCACTTTTAAATCCGATATTTACGTGCAGGCAGTCGTAAATAATATTTGTAACTTAGATAACTAAAGAAATACTATAAATTATATGCTTCCTTGGCTTTCGTGATCCTTTAAGATCCGCCAAGATCACACCTGTTGTGCAATTCGCGTAAATTGGTGGAATAAACATTTTGTCAGTGCGAGCAGCAGCACTGGTCTCGACAAAAGCGGTGCACCGTGGTGTGGTGCAGCTGCGGCATCGCAACAACAACAAACGACGTGGGTGTTTGCCGAACTGAGGTAAGGATATCTTTTTGCTGTATATTATTTCAAAGAATATTTAAAAAAAATATTAGTTGTATATCTGATCGTGTTGAACCATTGAACACTGAGACCGAGGATCGGCATGGTAAACATGCTCAGAGGTAAGTGACTCTGTCCCCCGTACTGTTTTCATCAATGTCGGACTTGTTGAATTTCTGAGCTGCACCCGTCGTGGTTGTGATCTCCTTGCTGTACGTACGTAGTGCGCGAACTTTCCAACTCAGTAGCAGGGTGAAATTCAGTGGCAGCGTAGTAATTGGCTTTTACTAGATTGTTGCGTCGTCACAGGCGCTATTTGTGCTTTTCCAAGCGCCAGCGCGAGCCCGAACTTGCGCCTCTTTCGCCGTTTGCGTTCTTCCGTTTTGATTTTCTGCTCTTTGATTTTATTAAACCTAAACCTAAAAGTCAATCACCTCTGCCTAGTCACCCGTCAGGGCACCCCATAGCGCTCCCGCTCTACCGCGGCCCTTCCTGGATGTCTCCTGCTGCCAAGTAGCAGCCGGATCGTAGAACCACAACCATCGTCGCCCCTCCACCAGAGGATCACTGCATTTTGGTACGTCAGCTACCACTATATTTTGGCGCGTCAGCTACCGCTATATTTTGGTGCGTCGGCCGAGCCTGTCGGCCCATCCCGTTTTTTCGACCGTTTAACTCTTTTCTGGGCACAAAAAGAGCCCCTGCGGTTTTTCACAACGTTCTTGCGCTCGTGCTCGTTCAGTTTTTTTTAGGGCAGTATATAAGCTTCTGAGGTTCTTTGCAATGTTCCAACACTTGTGTTCCTTCAGTTCTTTCAGGACAGTAAATAAGCCCCTGATGTTCTTCACAGTGTTCCAACGCTCGTCATCGTTCATTTTACCAGTCTGCCCTGCAAGACGTGACCTTTCAAACCTCCTGATTTTTTCCCCTTGGCCGGTCGCTCTGCTGTACCCGGTTATGGACTTCACGAAATTTCATTGCATTGAGACATGCTGCCCTATACTCCGTTCACCCCTAAGCTAAGAAAGAAATCATATATGTAGAAAGTTTGGCCATTCGTTGGGAAGTATAGGAGACAAATGAGGAGGCACCATTGGCCAAAAGTGGGCTGGACGTGTTCCAGGCGTCTTCACAAATTCGAATGTGGCCAATCAGAAGCCGGAAATAATACCCTGGCGGTGGTTGCGAGAAACAAACTTAATAAGTGCGTCGGAGTAACTCTCGGTGACTGAAAATGGGGTGCAAGTGATGTTTCACTCACGGTCATCCGAAACTATGGTGGAATAGTGCGACTGGCGGAACGATATACATATTCCGTGCGCTGAGGGCCGGGAATGTACCGTCCGAGCGGTCACACTCTCCCCGAGAAAAACAGAGTTAAGCGGCACATTTGTTTCTTACATCTTTTTGCGTGATCATGATCGTAACATCCTGTGCACCCTATTTTCAACAATGAAGGGTCACTACACTTCACACTGGCGTGCCTATTAAAACCATATACCAACATATACCTATGATTAAAACAGTTCCTCGCTACTACCGCTAGGGATTCTTTTAGGCTTCTGGTTGGCCAAAGAGAATGTCAAGCCCACTTTCTGCTTCTGGTGCACGCCCAGGCTCTGCCCGCACCTCCCATTGACCAAACACTCTTTATACACGGCTCTGAGCTGAGACTGCAGTAGGAACTACGTGCCCGCCGAACCAATCAGCCGCCTCCCTTTCATCACCTGACCCAGTCCTCGGTGTGTGGGTATGAGCGGGAGCGTGATCACGTGGCGAAAGAGGGATGTATGACTGGTCCATTGAGGACGTTGCTTTCACCGCAGTCTCAGCTTAGGGATGAATGGAATATAGTCAGTGCGCAAGATGGCCACCCAGCTCCGGCCTCCCAAGAAGTTGGTGTTTACAAGACGGCTGGAAGAACCAGCGTGCGCCAGCACGCGACATGAAGCTCCATCGACGGCTGCCCATACGCGAAGGAGCTAGCATCCCCCCCGTTCAAGACGGGTGCTTTCGGTGAATCGAAGTGCTGTGAAATTAATTGTTTCTCTTTCGGTTTTTCTTCTAAAAAAACGTTTTATCATAAATGCCTGTGACCTCAACAGCAGCCGCTAAGCCGGCATTTTCCTCTGACTGCAACTATCTGAAATATGACTAACTTTCCTCGGATATGAAGTTTTTCCAATATCGTTTCTCATTGACTGCTTGTGTGTATTGGAAGATAAGTGTCGTGTTCTGGTATTTTTATTATTGTAGTCTCCCTATAGCTACTGTTAACAAAATATTAAGAATGGGAGTGCAGCAGTTTTTCGTTCTGCTTTAATGGGGTACGGAAGCAAAATTTTAGCGCCTATCTCTTTGTGTAGACATGGTCTGCTTCATGACAGCAGCTCACAAACAGCAGTCTTTCGTCTGTAAATGCAAGAAAAGCAATTTTAAAACAAATAAAACAATTTCCTAATACCACCTGGTAGTTGAGGTCTGAGCTTTGTTGGAATGTCTCACGTCACGGGCCCATCAGGAGCTACAACACGGTGTGGCGTGTCCGATGGAGCCGTACGGGAGCAAGCGGCGCTTGGCGCACCTCTAAGGTTTAGTACACCGTACCTCGGGCATTTCCACTTGGCAGTATTGTAACGCGCTGACGATGAAGCTGGCACCACCTAGTGACGACGATCGTAATTACTATACCCTTGGCCTCGTATGGGCCCGTGACGTTGCGAGCGTGACGTCACGGGCAAATATCCCGAGATGCGTCGTGCCAACTCGATGGCTGATTTTGAAGCGCTCACCAGAATCTGTCATTTGGAACAAGAAATATAGCCATCGGCTGAAAATAAAAGCGTGTGATTGTCATTTACGGATATCATGGATCATATTTCACTCATTTCGAAGTGTTCCGGGGATATTCCAAGTTTTGATTATGTACCCCCTTAATGTCTTTCTTGGGGTTTTGAATAAAAAAAATATAAGGAAAGGAGAATCTAATAATTGGCTTTTACTAGTTTGTTACGTCGTCACAGACACTATTTGTGCTATTATGAGTGCAAGTTCGAGCCCGAGCTTGTGCCTCTTTTGCCATTCTTGTTCTTCAGTTCTGATGTTCTGCTCTATATTTAATTAAATCTAAACCTAAAAGTCAATCACCTCTCTTTGTCACCGGCAGCGTTCTCGCTGACTGTGAACCCCAGCCACTACTCGTCTTCCATCAGGGTACCCCATCACCTGGCCGCTCTACCAGCCCTTTTTGGATGTCTCCTGCTGCCAAGAAGCAGCCTGATCATTGAACCACCGAACTTCCAAAATGTTTGCCTCTCCGTCAAAAAATTACTACAGGCAGGCTGGTCTACTTGTGGGGAAGCTGTGTCCAGAGCTGATCTGCCTGCTGTTGGTGCTGTCCTCTTGAAGTGCCTACTGTTGTCATTCGTGTACCATCAAGTGAGCAGACAATTTCAGGAATCCACCATAGGCCTAAACTGCGTGCCCACACAGTCTGTCCCACACCAAAAGGATGGTTGCCTCCCATGTGCGGGGACGAGTCCAAATGCAAATAGACAAAAATCAATCTGAGATCTGATGTGGTATCCAAATAACAGTTAAAAAGAGTACTCATAAATGCCCCCTTGTCTCCACATATCGCATGCTTGGATAACCCGATGAACTGCGGGTGATACAAAGTGGTGGTGATTAATCTACATGACCGCAGTAAAAACTGTTTGAAAACAGTACTATTAATCTGGGTCCGTTGTCAAACACATGTATCCTTGGCTGTCCAAATCGATCAACAATGTTGCACTGGGCTTCCACTGTGGTCTTGGCCGATGCTTCTATCTGCTTTGTGTCCGAGTAGACCACGATCAGTATTACGCAACTCTCAACCAGTACGGCATAATATAAGCCATGCTCAGCGTTGCTTGGTATCCAATCAGCTGACCCGAACCTGCACCAGGGGCATTTAAGAGGACCTGGGCACATGTTTCGCACCTTCTTACATGGCCCCAAATGTCTTTGTCAACACCGAAGTACCAGAAGATAGTTTGTGCCGAGCTCTTCATGACTGACCTGCCTGGGGCCCTATGTGGCGCTTTTTGGACTCCCACGGCGACTAGGGAGAAGGAAGTGACGACAAGAACGCAGCAAGCGCAGATAAAGTTTTGATTGGTGAAAGTCGCTGATGACGAATTTCCGCAGAAGAAAACAAAGCTCACTTTTTCTTTGTTTTCTTCTGCGGAAATTCGTCATCAGCGACTCTCACCAATCAACATCCAATCTGCGTTTGCTGCGTGCTTCACGTCAATTCCTTCTCCCTAGTCGTCGTGGGAGTCCAAAAAGCGCGACATAGGGCCCCAAGATAGGCGTCATGGAGCATAATCTCCTGTATACTGATAATGCCTGCTCAATTGCCAGTTGCCAGCTCTCACCACAAGGGTGCGTCGCTTTCCTATACAAGGCAGAAAATGTGAATGAAGATAAGCCTTTCTCGTGCGTGCTTGTATTCTTGGTGCTGTTTTTGGCATTTGTCGTGGTACCTGTGGGCAAGAACTTGCCGGGGCTGTCATTTCACGAGACCCCAAGCAACACCCGAGATCACGGAAAGTGACTAAAGCTTATTTTGAGGAAAGACTGCATCCGAAATTTGACCTCCTATATACTTAATAGAGTGTGGTAGGCACCTTTTTGTGACGTACATGAAGGAAGGCCTGTCTGGTCCTCCTTCGTGCATTCAGCTGAGGCTCCACTCAAAGCATAGCTTGGCTCAGGCCTCTCTGGTGTCAAAGCTGGATGAGCCCATGTACCCCTCCGGGTCCTGTTTTGGTGCTGCTTGACTGGCTCTCACTGTTTACCTACGCACATCTTTCTCGCACTGCTCGAGGTATATAGTGACGGGCGCCTGACAATAGGCACAGTGCGTCATTATGAAACGTGAGCCCCGGCACAGCTAACACCTTCCACAGTGCTTACGTGACTTCGCAGCGGTTGTTACCCCAGAGGACCCTGGCTGTTTCAATTCCTCTTCACCTTCTGAACTTTAAAGCAAAATCAATTATGCAGCAAACCCAAAGCATGCACTACCTTTCTGCATTTTAGCACCACTTCTCGGCATCATTGTCGTTGTTGCAATGCTTTGTTTGTTTGTAGTTGAGATGGTGATATCACAACACCTTCCTTGTCACTCATCGTGCTTGCAGTAACTTTGCAGCACATGAAGACATTCAAACTGCATACAGCTGACACTGCTGTGGAATGACCAAAATATACGGTTGCAATTTCTGCTTGCGTCGGCCAGCTCCCCACAATGCGACGTCGGGACGTGCCACGTCACAGTGTCATAGGACGGTAGCTATGATTGATGTGGGAACCATCATACAATGCCTGTCTTTGTCGTGCACGTGTTTCACAGCTACTTTGCCAACTGATGCAATGAAAAGAGTTTTTGTTGAAGGCTACCGAGTTGGTAGGTTACGACCGCCTGAGCACTTGGCTACTCGTTTCAGTGGAATGTCTAATCTTGATTCTGTTTGTCCATATTCTATTTATTGGCTGGTTTGTTCGAACGTAACTCAGTCGGTCTATCTAAGGAAGCCTCAAGAAAAAGTTTTGCTAAGGCAGCACTAGCCTTGACAATTTTTTTTCTTGGGACTGAGAAAAGGCCACCTGATTTCATTTTGAGCAAGCCAGCTCGCTTCAGAGGAGGAATGACCCAGATTTAGCATGAAGTTATAGGTTTCACATGAGCACATTTCATTTGTAGCTGAAAAAGAGGTGTCACTTAATTAGAAAGACAAGTGAAACAAAAACATTATTAGGTATTTCGGTTAAGAAAGCTGTGCATACTTTAGCTCATCTTTCACTATTTTGGGTACAATTTGCTTTGTAGCTTTGAGCTTATCTATGATAACTATTAGTTCACTTGGAGCATGTAAAATACATTGGTTTTGACAGACAACCGCACTTAGGCATCTATCATATGTCTGAGCTGACCCTTCATTTTTTTCAGTTGAAGTGTATCTCTCGCTTGACTTGATCAGTATCTACTTCATGTAATGAATGCCTTTTTACAGGGTTGCGTTGCCACAGGAGACTTGTGCGCTTGTGGGTGTTTGGTGAGTGGTGTCACCAATCACCATGAGACCCGAGCCCAGCGTGAGTTTAGACCCCCAGCATGCCTGGCTGTGCTAGGTGTCCCCGTGCCTGATAAAACTGGGGTCTTGGCAGTTGAGCCAAGCCCGGGCTAGGTTTCCATCAAAGACCCCCCAGGTTAGGCAACACACCACCCCAGCCCGCGCTCCGCACAAACAGGTGTCCTGCATTGGCTCGCTCAGGACGATTCGGTCAGTCGCTTTGCTTCACCTCTCCTTTCTTCTGACGTTCTTCTCCATCCCTGTTTTCAGTCTCTCATCTTTCTTATGTAACAAAATTCTTTGAAAGTGAAGAGGAATTATATAGCCCATGGGTGTTCAAAACCACCAGGGTGGGACATGACGACACCAAATACTTTACTATGAAAATATCTCACCCCATGAGAATCCAATGGCCTTGGCACGAACAGGCTTTACGAGGTTGGAACGATTGGATGTGCAGCAGCCTTAGGGTTTTTGCCTTTAAATAGACCAATCTCACCAGCCAGTTTCGTCAAGCCGCTGCTGCCACAATGCATCAAAGGAACTTAAGTCGTTCTGCATGTGGGAGAACCCCGCTGGAGCTTTGCACGTGACGAGACGACACGAGCCGTCTCGTGCACTGCCTCCTGCCTCCTGTGAACTAAAGTTATGGTGGATTCACGCATGCGTGGAACGCTTAGTGAGATCTGTCTATTAGGACGATTGATGGCAACAATAGATGACTGTTGCCATCTATGGTTGCGGACACCTGGAGCACTAATGGAGACAGCTGCCTCTGCTGTCTCGAAAAACCCGGTATCTCGGTGTGCCCACGGCAGCCCTCTCCCTTGGTGCGGCATGACTACAGTACAGCGTGGACGGTGTGATCCTCATGCATTCTCTCAGATGCGTGGTGTCTGCACCGCTAGGAGAGCAACATTTGGCACTGTGGGTGCGCTGGCGTAAATTAATGGAGACATATGTATTTTTCCTGGTAAAGTATTTGGTGACACTGTCAACTGGCATGCTTGCAGCCAGGCTAGCAATGGCCGTGGTGAGGTTACTCGCATTCCAAATGTCCCAAGATGTCTCTGTCACATTTCAATGTCTGCGTTGGATGTGCTCGCAAGAATGGGACATTTACAATGAAAATTTAGCAATTCATTCAAAATAGATATTAAACGTATTTTTTAATGAATCTGTATATACTTGCAGTTTAATTTCATTATCACTGCAGGGTCAGAAGGTTAATTGACAACAAAATTTGATTGGTTTATTTTTTCTAGTTTTGTAATTTATGGTTCCAGGTGCATCAGCAAAAGACAGAGGCATAGTTGCATGGTATCACTCCAAAAGTTCGGGTCTATACGGCATGAACCTTATTGTATTTTTGGATGGTGATCATACCAGAAATAGCATGTTGCTATTTCAGCGGTTGCTGCTCGTGAACTCAAGAGACTGGAATTGCAGCTATTGCGACTTCAAGATGTAACGATATTTCAGCTGCTCGTCAGACCATGGCCAGGCGGTGGAATGGATCCTCAATCATTTGGGGGGCGTGCTTGTTGGTTTAGATCGTGAAACTTCAAGAATTCTGTTTGCCTTGCGATGTCAAAATGTTGAAAAAGATTTTTTGTGTGAAGTCGTTTGCTACATTGTTACAGGTTTGTCACCATGTTTTTTTACAGTGATTTAGGACTGCTGTGGGCTACTTAGAGCCCACCGCCGAGCACAGCACCTCATGTGGCAAGCACCAGCAAAAAGATGCAAAAGAGGGTTAGCAGACAAGGCCCACCATGTAATCGATGCCACCAGGCCGACAGCCGACAAGACCACGTATTGTATGCAATAAATCAGTTGTCGTTGTTAACCTGTCTCGACCACGACATGCCGGCAGCGGTGGGATCCAGTGTTGCCCATGGCAAGAACAAAGGCTATATAAAAATGATAGAAGACAAGTGAACATTGCAGTATGCGCTTCTGCTATTTGTATTGCAGCCACCAACAGCTTGTCAGCTACCCTTGAATAGACCCTCTTCAAAAGTGTGCACCAGCTATACTATGTTCACCCTGCCGGACCAATCAGCCGCCTTCCTCTTATCACCCAGTGATGTGATTGCTGCGCCATTTCTACCAAACTGTGCCAAAGTGCTAATTCTGCTGCATTTGCTACATTTGATCAAGATGTGAGGAATTTGCGCCAACATTGCACCAGAACTTAAGTTCAATTAAATAATACTGAAAATATAACAGCTGCAGTCCTTGCTACCGGGGCGAATCGTTAGTGTAGGCTCGTGCGGGTTTTCAGGACTTTCGATAATCGCCTCAAATAACATGCTATTCGATTTGATTTCGCATCAAGCACTGACAGTACTCAGAAGTTTCGCAACAAGTCTCGTGTTCGTGTTCTGTTCTGGTGGATTAGTTAGCTTTGTTGAGTGCGCTTCTCACCGCACAGTGGTGTAATGCAGTGAAGCAATACTTGCGAACTAGGCGTCGCGATGTTGCATGTCTTGCTTCGCCGCAGCACACACGCGTACTAAGGGTACGCGAACTAAATGTTCCCTGTTTTCATGCAAGTTTTCTGGTTTGTTCCATATTCAAAGGATTGTTTCTGGCTTCAGAAAGTATCATTACTATAATTATTATAGTTTGATAGTCCAGTGCTGGAAAAAGAATCCTTTTCAGATTTACATTTCCACAATGTTTCAAAAGTACCTACAAGGTTGTTTTAAGTTTTATTTATTTTTAGAGAAAAATATTTCGAATATAAAATTGTATAATCGGGTTTGGAAAATAAAAGAATACAAACAATTGCCACCTGAACACTTTGTCTTCATTATAGCCACTTTATACATATATATACAGTATAGTTTTGGTTGTAATGCCCTAATGTTTTGAGCTTAATACACTGTTTATATCAAGTGTCCCCATACTTGGAAAGTGCCATCCTTTTGTTGTCAACAGAAAACTGAAAGATTTAAAATAATTTGATATGGGTGTATATGTCCTCCGAATGCAGAACAAAAAAAAACAACCTTGGCTATGCTAGTTGTTTGTTTTTCTTTTACAGGTACCCCAACCCTTTTTTTTCACATAAGTATAATTTAGGGGATTCTAAAGTGCAGCGAGTAGGGCGGCTCATCGGTTACTCGATCAACACGGGAAAGCGTGCCGCCAGAGTTTGCCCGCTACAATTGTCACCTATTCTCAAGCACTAAATTTAAGTGCTCGATAAATTTAAGCCCAAACATATTTCTAGGTAAATTAAAATTGTAGAAACTTGTGTGCCTTTATTTATGGCTAAGGTGAGTACATTCATACAGAAAGAACAATGAAATTTCAAACCAGTAAAAAATTATTGAACGTATCAAATATGATACACTGGGCTTTTCTGCTACCTCCTTGCCAGCTGCAGTTTCATGGCTTGTGGTATTCAAAGAAACAGTTGCGTTGCTTGTTCAGACACAGTGTTACATTGCATTTTGCGCACACAACTGTGCTAAATATGTTCGCACTGGGCACACAGTTCCTGCATCGAAGTCGGTTGCTCGTCACAATTGGAAGATGCCCAACCCCGTCTTTTCGAACGTCATCTTGGGGATGACTTGGCGTGAACTTCCTCTTCTTCATCCGAGGCGAAGGCAGACTGGCCGGCCGTCCTCTTGGCGCTTTTCCAGTAGAGATCAGACTCTTTGATAAACTGGCAATGAAGGTTGTCAGCTTGAGTGGCCGCTCCTTCAGCTGATGGCGTTGGCACCTGTGAATATTCCACGCATTCACGACGCAGATGAAGATAGCACGATATATGAGGTACATGTACCAGTGCCTGGACCGAATGGTGTATTTGTACAGCGACACCTGATAATTATGCTGGTCGATCCCCCCCATAAAATTGTTGTACGTACCAACAATTGCCGGGCGTGTGATGTCAGTGTGGAGTTTGGCCTTCCGGTCATACCGTTTGACTTGCTGAATTGGCTCAAGAGAGACGAAGTTTGACACTAGGGTGACAGCTTTTCTGTCAAACCAGCAAACTACCACGATTTCCTTTCCATTGTCAACTCTGTAATCATGTGAGCCTTGGCCAGCTTTTCTCAGAGTCTTCTCATCCTGGAGTTTGCAGTCTCTCGGCCTATTTTGCCTCAGAGTTCCAACGTACTGTATTCCTCTCGTCGTTAACTCTTCAACAAGGTTCAAAGAGCTAAAAACAATTGTCGGCTGCAACCTTGAAGCCTTCATTCGGAGGGGTTTCATAGCACATGCTCAAGACAGTATCACCCCCAAGTCCAAAAATGTGCATTTCTTTGGAGTGGCCTTGGTATACCTCGAACTGGTAAAGGACACCAGTTGTGCCTGCCCTTCCCGAAAGCTTGAAACCCCACGGCGTCGGTTTGTTTGGGATGTACTGTTTTAGCGAGCTCCTTCCTGTAAATGACAACATTATCTCATCCACCGAATTGAACTCTTCTTGTTCAATGCTCTTGAGGTTGTGCTGCAATAATAAAATCCAAGGACGTATCTTCCACAACTTGTCCTTCTTTGCTTCTTCGGTGCTTTCCATGTTGTTTACAACATGCATGCATTGCATCAGCTTCAAGAAACGATTTCTCGACATCTTGTCAGCGATAGGAGAATAGCTTGTCCAATTCTCCCAGTAGCTCCTGACGTTCGGCATATTTCTAAGCCCCATTTTCAGGTATATTCCAATATATTGCTCCAGCTCTTGCAGAGTTGTGTTCACGGAGTTGCCGTATTTCTGCGTACTGCACACATTTGTTTGCTCCACTAGCATGGTGAGCATATCAGTACTTAGAAACTGGCGGAAAAGGAACAATGGTGAATCCATGGCATCCGACTCAGAGAATACTTAGGAAAGTTCAGCATGGCTGTTTTGGAGCAATTCCTTTCGCCATTTGTTGTCTGGATGAGAAGACGAAGCTACAGATGATCCGAAGGAATCTTCTACGATTTCTTCATCATCACTTGTCTCAGAGGGCTCAGCCGCGGCGGGGGGACTGTAATCTTCATCGTCACTTTCCGACAGATCACTAAAATCGCTGACATCTTCGCCGGTGATGATGCGGTTCAATATGTTCCTAACTTCGGGACCTAAAATTAGATGGAAAAATAAATAAAAAGCTGTTAAGACGTGTACTATTCAAAGCTTTACCAAGAAAACGTATCAAAATTAATACAAACATTGTGCCATCAATTACGACCAACTGTATGGAAAATGATAGGCAGAAATTTGAAGCAATATGTTACTAAGCGGACGGCCTCAAAAACAACAACGAACGGAATAATGTGGTTGCGCAACACTTTCTGAGCAAAAAAAGTGCCAAATATAGGACGGCAGTGCCGTATACTTACACTTTTTTGAGTAAAATGACGCCGACAGTATGCCTTCGAGCGAGCTGCTGCGTGTGGCCATCTTGCTCTAGCTGCCAGCGGCGCCCTGGCGGGGCCTTGCTGAACTACCTAAATCGGAAAACTGTCAGCGTATGGTTTTGTGGGGTATTAAACAACACAAGACTAAGAATTATGTTACCTTTAGCCGATTACTGACTAGGAATGCAGATATTATTGTAACTTTTGCTGCTACTACACGCGCGGAACGAGCATGGGGCAACATGACTTTTGTAAGCTTATCACTGCGTGAATCTGAAACCGAAACTGATCGAAGCATGCCGTGTGGTGTTACTTTAGCCCATTACTTTCATATCCTGTTTCCCTTCGAAGCGCTAGATTAAGGGAGGTGTCTAGCCAGCCAATTTAAATATACAGAACACCTGTATACTAATGATACTTGCAGGTACTCTTTGTATTCATCTACTAAACAGCGGCAGTCACTTGCCTAATCCTTGTCAGAACAGGGTAGGGCATATATACGAATCGGGTCGGTTGGGTGGTCAGAGTAGAGAGTCGCGGAGGTGTTGTGTTGCGGTTGCTTGTGCCTTGTTGTACTGTTGATATGTATGTGCCTGTAACAGTGTTCGGTATCGTGGTTGGTGTGTGTTGGCGCATGAGTTGTAGGTGCAGTACGTAGTTGAAGTATGAGTTGGTGGAGGAGCATTTTTTAGTGCCGTCTAGCGGTTACTACACTTCCTAGGTGGCGCAAGCTGCCGCCTGATTCAATAAGCTGTGTTTTGCAGTCCTGTAGCTATTGATTACAAACAGCTGGCATATGGTCCACTGGGCTCCCTACGTGCCTCTCAGTTTGATAACAATCGTGATAATTGTGCCACTCAACCACCTAAATTATTGTTCTGTGTCGAAGAGCTGCGAAGTGCAGGCCATAATGGATAACCACGTCGTTTAGGGTAGTGCACAAACAAGACGAGATAGGAAAAAAAAAAGAACGAAAGATATCGGGGCGTTGGAGCGAGTTGTACGCCTCCCGTCGGTGTCGACGAAGGTGCCCAGCGATTCATCGCCGCATACGACAAGCATACGTTGCCTTCAATAAAGTCAGCGTGACCATACCTCGCGTTACGATTCTTTTTTTTTTTTTTTTAGCGTTCTCTGCCGGCGGTAAAAATACAGTCAATCTAGCGAGATGCCGTCGGGTGCAATCGCGGCGATTCCGGCAAACACGTTGCCATCCTCCCGGCTAATTGGTACGGTACCGGTGTCTAAGGACGAATGGTTAGAGTGTCTGATGGCGCTTGGAAGACGTATGCACCCTATTCTCTCACTCGGCGGAAAAGCCGTGCTGTTCGCTAAGCCTTACCGGGAAATCAGAGCCTCGCTAACCGGCCGCCATGTTGCTTTTTGGGGTAGTCAAATTTGACTACCTGCTTTTTGACTGCATTAGGAGTCGTCATTTTTAGCCTAGGGGTCGTTATATTTGGGACAACGTTTTACCACTCCAAAGGTAGTCACATGTGACTACTTTTTTCTTAGAGTGTGGGGCATTTAACGGTGCATCACGCAGTAGTGATTTCACGAACGCGTGCCGGTACGAAGGTGGCGGTGGGTAGGGATCGAAGCCAGGAGGTTCTGCAGCGCAAGCTTTCGCTCCACGCTCCGAGCTGAGAATCGTTAGCCTACACGGCCACCGACCCCTACTCGCTGGGCGGTCATAACGTACCACCATGACATCTCACACAATTTAAAGAGATGCGCAAAGAATTTTGCCGCCGACGTAGCGTTTGAGAGGGATCCTAGATTGGACCGGTTGACCCCGTTTTTAAGAACACGCAAGCAATGAAATAGGGCGCACAGAAAGAATCGACAGTGTGCGAGTTCGGTATGGTATAGGAAATACCTATAGAGTGTGGTGTCAATTATGTAGGCCAAACCAAAAGATGCGTCAACGATAGATTAACGGAGCATAATATAAACGTAAAAAACGAAGATCCGAATTCAGAAATCGCCAAACACCTAAATGAATGCGCCGGCTGCTCTCCGGCCTGGGGAAACGTAACGATTTTAGAAATGAACAACTACGGCATGAAAAGATCAGTGAAAGAGACGATCAGGATAAAGACGTCTGCCGAGTGCACCAGTAAGCGTCCGTCCACTTAAAAGCACCCTGCAATCCCATTAAGCGTCTACTTTTTTTGCGGTTTCCACATATTTTGTGGTTCGGGCAACCCAGCAATCACGGAGAGAGAAACTAAATATCAGTTCCTCATATTTTAACCGGACGACGCGGAAACCTCCTCTTCGTACGGGGCGCTGCGTGGTGCCGAACGCGCGGCATGTGACGAAATCGTCATGTTAACGGTCCTAATCAGCTTCTGCATTATGACTGGTCAGAGCCCATCAGAGATTTTTTTTTGTCGAAATACTAAATGAAAGTGTCGCGAACAATTTCAGTTAGTTATGAAAGTAGCTTATGTTTAGTATTTTAGATGAGAAAAGAAACATCTGCAGTTTAGAAAGTACGGAAGCATGAAATGACCCGTCAACATACTCGCCAAAACGCGGACGAAAAGGCGGCGCAAGCAAGAAAGGGGTAGTCGAATCAGGCGCCGACGAGCGCAATCTAGGCGGCGGCGCTGCGGTCGTATGGGCTGGAGTATCCGATCGGTTCCGAGCGTTCCGAAGGCCCTCGGCGAGCTGGTTTGGCTAGCGAGTGATGCACATCACCGGTGTGAACGCGCCTTCAGAGATGCCGTGCTTTGCTAAGGCACGTTCACACTGGCGACCAGCGACAGGCGCGCGAGCGACTAGCGACCTGCGACAAGCGCCCACCGAAGTTCACGCTGCGGGCGATCGTCGAGTCTCTTCGCGGAAGCCGCCGTCGATTAAGTGCACCCCGCCGCAGGTCGTGTTCGTGTTTCGCTGCGTTCGCATTTTCGTGTCTCACAGCTACACACGCGTCGTCTTTGCCATATGAAAAAAAAAAGACTCGTTAAGTTGACCCGGGTTCTTGGGAACCATACAAAGAAGCGCAATCGATACATCGGCGTGCTTTCGCTCCAGCTACAGCGTCGCAGTAGGTGCCGGTCAAGCCAAAAGTGGCACGAATTTGCTCTCAGGCCGAGTACCTTTTCGGGCTTTCCTTCAAATTGGGGTACTGTGTTAATAAAGCAATGGGTATTCTTTAATAGCGCTGACCTAGCTGAGCCGCCGCAGGGACCTCCGTGGCTCTGTATCCACGGCTGCTACCGTGAAGTGAGGCGTTGAACTGACATGTTGGTTTCTGCTTCTCTCACAGAAGTTCGGCGTGCCGGATGTAAACAAACGCGAGGCACACTCGCGTAACTTCCGAGGCGCCGCTGATTGATTCAGCCTCCGGGCGACTCGGTGACAGGTCGCAAACTTCAGAAGCGACAGCTCCAAAACTGTCGCTTTCGCGAGTTCCGACTGTCGCTTCTGCGACTTGCCTGTGCAAACGCACGATGTGGGCGATGTCATAGGCCTCCTGCGTTACCCAGGGGGCGCTGCGAAAAGGGACTTGTTAGTACTTGTTTTGTGTAGTATGAATTTGAGCGTCTCAAACTCTCACGCCTATAGGAGCGTACCTGCTCTGAAGCGGACCGCGATATCACGAGGAAAAGACAAAACAAAAACATTCGAACGTCATTGAAGCACAGGTCAAAGCGAAAGAGGTGTTCCAAAGTAAAAAGAAAAAAAAAAAGAAAAAATAACAGTGTCGCGACTCCAGACGATCTCAATTCCGATTTCCGAAAAGCCGATTTCGGACGCCCAGAAGCGTTTTTCCCGATCCTCAACACCACAAAAAAAAAAGCATCAGTTAAAGTGCCATAAGTAGTGCGAGGCCCCAAACAGGTGAGTTTGTACCAAAAGGTTTTACTACCCAAAATACGTTTGTTCCATGCTTCAGCGCAGGAGACTTATCCGGCAGTATGATACCCATAGACCCAAGTTGCAAATAAAAAAAAACACAATAAAAAAGAGGGCGCGGGACGGTTAAAAAACAAAAAAAACAGGCTCTTCGTGTAAGGCTCGTCAAATTATAAGTCGCTGGAGAAAACCGTCCTTTTGCGTTAATTCCTTATCTCGAACTCTTTTTGTTCGCATTCCGCCCGCAGAAAAGCATGCGGGAAGGGCGTCAGCACGCACCTCGTATCGCTTCGACAGTGTTCTTCCGCCGCATAAAGGCCGTCTGCTTTCATCGCCGTCATCATGGCAACGAACGCCGAATTAATGGAAGCACGCACGGTACTGCCGCGTCTTAAAGATCAGTGGGGTCACCCAAATATTAGTTTATTTTTATTAATGGGAAAGCATCAACTGTCCCATGGGGCAGACCAACGTCATCAGCTTTGAAGTCACGCCACACGTTGGCCAAACACCGCCAAAAATTCCCTTTCACAAGTGAAGCCGATTTCTGATGGATAATGCTTCCGTTGGCTGGCACGCGTCATCAAGGAACGAGGCTCCCATTGGCTCTCGTGCGGCGTAAGTCCCCAAAAAGCCATCAGAAAAGCCCCTTCCATGGGGGCGCAGCGCACGCAGCGGCGCGGCCGCCGGTGGGAGGGCGGAGCGGTGGCTGCAGAGCGAGCAGAGCCCGTCCGGGCAGACTCGAGAGATGCCGCACGGCCGAGCTCAGCGCGGCGCGGCCACTTCACGAAAGCGCGCGCTCGGCCGTCCGCCGGCGAGAAGGCGCCGTCCACGCCACTACGCCGCAGACGAACTAAGGGAGCGGAAGAACGACATTCATGCTTTCGCATTCAAAACTCATAAGAAGTGCTCAGCTGTCCTCGGAATTGTTTTCCCCTTGTGCTCCAGACGGCTTTTGCAGGAGGTTTTGTTGTGCGCTTCCCGTATTAGGACTTGGGACTCTCTCAGGAGTTGCGAGGCGATTTGGTGGTCGTGTTTGCAATATTTTTTCACATAAAACTGAGAAGTATCTGTAACGACCTTACTCTTTACATTTACATTCGAAAAATATTAACCCTGCCATAGTTACAAGTCATTTTCACTAAGCAGTAACGAGTTACTGAAAAAATAACTTGTTACCGATAACGCGTTACTATATACCGTTTCACGATAACTTGGCGAACTGTGGAGGCTGCGGCCCCCGCGACCCAATAAGGGCGCTGGAGCAAGGCACGTGATAACACTTCACGGTCGAGGCCACCGGGGCCTCGTTACCGCCACTGAACCCTCCGTGACAAAATGTAATCAGAAGCTTCTTTTTCTTTTAACGGCAATTGAACTTGCGCCATTCCATCTATAACAAGAAGATATGAACAATAAAAAATAAAAAGATCACAAATTTATGAGTCTCAATTTTATTTAAACCAAAAAAGTGACGCCTGATCCGTATCCGCTCGATTGTTCTTCGCCATGTATAGCCCCGTTCCATTGGTGATTGCCGTCGCACAGTGCCCTGGCATTAGCACCCGTCACGGATTCGCGGCTAAATTGAGCGTGTCGTTGTCTCATGGACTGTTCCCGAAGTGCTCGCTATTCTAGCGGATGAAAATGTTGCTGCGGTGGACGCTCATCCGAAGTTGGTTGGTTTCGGAGCAGACGACTCTTGGCTAGGGTGACCCCGGGGTGACCGTATTTCTCGAGGTAGAAAACGGGACATCCCAACTTAAGCAAAATCATCCTTACAACAATGTTGTGCTGAGTGTGTAGAATGTTGTGCAGAGTGTTGTCAGGATGATTTTCCTCAAAAGGACACTGACACCCCCCAAAACATTTTTTTTTCACTTTTTGTTAGGCGATTTATTATGGTGTCAGAAGACTACCCAATTAATATTTTGTTACATGGTTACGTATCTTTTCAATAAAGCCAAGAAACGCAACTCCTCAAAACCAACACCGAAACCTGTTTTTTTTTTTTTTTTTTGGCCGCGCGCAGCAGACGACAACACAGCGTAGCGTAGCGGCTTTTGTTTGGCGTGCGATTGGTTACAGCTGTGCCTGTTCCGCTCACTGCTCTGCACTTCAAGATGAGCTGTTTTGTACATGAAAGAGTTGGAAATGAGTAGTGAGTACCCGTGGTGAAATCCCGTGGATATTGCGTGAAGAGCTGCCTCACAGGCTCTGCATACGAAGGTGGTATTGTGAGGAAGAGTCCGCACAAGTTTCCGAGAGAACAACGGGATCGGGACCAATGGCTGGCTGCAATTCCGGCAGAGCAGTTATGGGCACCTCGGAAATCGGACGTTAGCCGATTTATATGCACCTTACACTTTGTGGGAAGTGACTACATTGAGTTCGGAGGTGTCAAAAAGGGAGTCCCATCCCAGACGACACACATTTGTCCTAAGGATGCCCAAAGGACGTCACCTTCAGGATAAGAAGTACGTCCCTGGCAGCTCTCGCAAGTTTACCAAAAGCATCCCAAATGAGGCACTAATGAATAGGACTACAAGCTCCCACGGACATCTCACAAACCTCCCACAGGTCCTCGTGGGGATGGCTATAGGACTCATTTTGGATGCCACATCCTGCCCGGGATCTTGACGAAGAACTGAATACTGTACTTAATTTAAGTACAATGAATGCATTTTTCAGGCACCTTTCATCGTAGCAATTGATGCAAACGATATGAATCATAGTGATGTGCATCAATTACCATGATGAAGGCTGTCTTGAGCATACACTTATGTACTCGCATTTTATGCACTAAAGTTTCAAAATAAAGCTTTAACCAAATTTGAGATGTAAACCTCATTGGCAGTAATGCCAAGCAAGAATAGTTTATGTCGCAATGCACGTGTAACGCAGCTCAAACTTTTTATTGCAAGAACATTGAATCGTGAAATGGTACAAAAATTCAGTTAACCCAAGTAACATTATATAGGCTTAGTGGATATGATAAATACTGTACACTTATTGAAAACATAATAAATGACTCCCTGTCAGTAGTTTAACAAAGCCTAAATCAACTGTTAATGAAAATTAAAAAAAATCTTCAATAACAAAAAAATAGTCTTTAATTGTTCTCTTCTTTCACCGGTACCATCCCCGCAGCTTCTCTAGAGGGCAAGTGAAACAAACTATAAGCGGTTGTGTTTTGCTCATTACACTAGCTCTTACACACGAGAGCCCCAATGGCTTCAGAAACTCAGCACTCAAAGAAAAGCTTAAACTAGAGAGTCGTGGCTTGATATCTTAAAGTTAACACTCCCAGGTGGGCTGAAAAGTCATATTTTGCCAAGATACTCCCTCTTTGATCAAACATTTTTCTCTTAATTCTCTTGTTCCTTTTTTCTAAATGCTGTTAGAAAGTCCTATGGTTTTCATATTCAATCCCGCAGCACTCACGTGAAGCCCAATGTTGAATAATTACCCTTTGCGGCTTTTTTTCAGTCGTTCTTTGGCGTGGGGCATGCACGTCATTGCTGTTCTTTCAATGTCTTTAGGATTACCTCCACTTCCTCTTCGTTTTGTTTTTCTGTTAGGACACCTGTAAGGAATATATTTTGGTATAGGCAAATTTAAGAGAAGTAGTGGTAGCAGGGATATTTGTTTAGGAGATGTTAGCAACTTCAAGGTGCAGGCTACTTCTCAGAAAGGCAAGTATACTGAAATCCTAATACATATGACTATTTTAATTATCGACTAGACAAACACTCATAGTTTTTACAGCGCATCCTATGGTCCTTGCTTACAGGAAAATCTGCTCTAAACATTGCGACTTCACCGTTTACTGTGATTGCACGGGCTACAACTCCCTGGGCGTACTCCAGCTTTTCGCACTCAAACAACCCGAGTCACGCATCGTTTTTCACCTGATCTTCGTGCTACAATGTGAGAAGACTAAAAGCCTCGCGTTTTCTTCGCTAATAAGACATTTTGTTTCAGCATTTGGGCCTCGAGAGGGAGAAAAATCACCTCGGTCCTGCACCACACCCTTCTTGCACAGCAAGGTGAGCAGTCTAAAAGCCTAGCGTTCTCCTCGCTAATAGGATTTTTTTTTGTTTCGGTATCTCTGAAAAGGTCACCGATACCTAGACGACCCGGCTCATCTAGCCCCCTCGTCACCTAATCGTCGGATATCTACAAATATCGTCTAGCCATCTAATCCCCATCATGGTTACCTGTCACCTGTGCTCTCCCGACGACCGACAGCATTATTCCAGTGCAGACTCGCTTCAAGTTAGCCTTGGTTCCAATGTGACTCCCTCGCCATGCATTCCGTTTTACGAAAGAGTGTGCGCTCTTCGTAGTTATGTGGCTCAATACGAGTTACACGAAAGAGACACAGAGGCGTACGACGTGGCAACCTTTTTTAGACATCATGCAGAGCATATGTCAAACGTGCTCAGATATTTTGGTCTGCCGCTGCGTTTTTTTCTTTGTGACACTCACCGTTGAGCTCGGACGTCTCCTTCCAGACGACGACATTGATGTGACTGTGCACTTTTTTCATAGTCAGGTCCAAACCACATTTGTGGACGGTAATATCAGTAGTTCGATTCAGCGAGTTTGCACTGAAATAGCTGCTCGGTTGGAGCATTATCAGGAACAAGGCTCGGGATTCTTTCTTGTCGGGATCAAAGTTTGTACTCTTAGTTTGGGACGATTCCTTCCTCCGACCGTTGGTTGCGGACATTTTTCTCTGCCGAAGCAACTTGCCTCAAAGCAATGCCTCGTCAGTGTCAGTGAGTGTCTTCACGAATCTGAACGGGATATGTGCTTTGTGTTTGCAGTGCTTGCCGTTTTGCATCCTGCAAACGGGGCTTACAGAGGAAGAGCATCCTCGTATCGTGAACATATGTGCAAGTACCTGTTTCCGAAAACCTTCCCCGCAACCTTTCCACAGGATGTGGGGGCCTTTGAGCGTAAAAATTGTGTCTCAGTGAACGTGTTAGGGTTATGACAGCGAGAAAAACTTTGTCTACCCCCTGAAGGTAGTTGATGACGAGTTTTTGAGAACCATTTTGTGGGCATTACAAACTTTGCGAGGCTTTTTTCAAATGCCAAAAGCCTACGCTTTCGTTGTACGACGTGTCTAATCGGGTTTCAGAGGCAAGAAACCCTATCTGACCATCTCTCAATGTGCAGGGACAAGAAGCCGGACAAAACCGTCTTCCCAAACCTGGGTGACGAACTGTACTTTCGTCGGAGCACGCATGTCATGAAAGAGTTCCTCTTTTATTGCGTTTACGACTTTGAAGCGATTCTGGAGCCGACTCAGTCGACGGGCAATGTTTACGAGAATCACGTCCCCAGCTCTTTCTGTCTTCTCGTCATCCGCTCAAAAGATTCGTCTATTGTGGAGGAATACCTCTATCGCGGACCCGACTGCGTAGAAAGATTCATTTTGATTCTCAACTTTCTAGCGAAGGAAATACCCCGATTGATCAGGTCGAGTGAAGTGCCTCTTGAAATGACTCAAGAAAACGAGGCTTCCCACGCGGACTCTTCCCGCTGTGTCATTTGCAACGAAAGCTTTAGCAAGAAAATGAAAACTCGCGACCACGACCACATGACGGGAGAGTATAGGCGGGCGATTTTCTCCCAGTCTAACATAAACCATCGAATCAACAAACATACTGTTCCACTCATAGCGCATAAATATTCCTACGACCTCCGTTTCTTTCTAGGCAAGCTTAATTTGTTCAAATCCAAGGATATTAACGTACTCGCGGAAGCTCGTGCCAGAATTTTAAATTGTTAGAGATAGGCAACCTTCGCTTTATTGACAGCCTCGCATTTCGTAATGCAAGCCTGGAGACGCTCGTGCAAAATCTCCACTCTAAGGGCACAAAGCATTTTTGTTGCCTTCGGCAGTCCTTTCCCGAACACGTCGACCTCCTTGCCCGCGAAGGAGTGTTTTGATATAATTTCATTACAAGCTTTGAGATTTACGAGGGTCAAAGCCTCCCACCACGAGAGGCCTTTTTTAACAAGTTGACTGGGAGCGGGGTGTGTGAAGAGGACTACCAACATGCACAGGTCGTTTTCGATACCTTTGGTTTGAAGAACCTTGGAGAATACAGCGACCTTTACCTAAAGACGGACTGCCTCCTACTGGCCGATGTTTTCCAAAATATTTAGACGGTGGACGCTGGAGACGTACGAAATTGAGGCTTTACATTTCGTATCGTTACCGTCCCTAAGCTTGTCGTGTGCGCTGAAACAGTCGAAAGTAAGACTGCAGCTAATTGACGATCCTGACACCTATCTCATGATAGAACAGGGTATTCGCGGATGGATTACCCAATGCACAACCCGCCATGCAGTCGGAAATGTTGCGGGAACGGATACGTTTAACCCGCAGCACGAGCCGTCTCAGATTTTGGACTAGGACGTAAACGGTCTGTATGCGGCGACAATGAGAGAAGCCCTGCCCGTGTCGGATTTTGAGTGGATGACGAAAGACGAGATTGCCTGCCTGAACATTGATGACGTTCCAGATGACGCTCCGACGGGCTACATTCTGGAGGTGAGCAACATCGTCAAGGAGTTATCTGAGATGCGAGGATCCTATCGCGCGTTGCTCCTGAGATGTCATTTTACAACTTCTTTGCCTCGGTTGTATCTTGAAACAGCTTGTGTGACATTTTTTTGTGTAAAGCGTTTCCAATGGTTTCTTTGTTGCGTAGAGTGAAAAGAAAAAAAATGAACACCGTATCTGCATTTAGAAGTGTGGTGTTTTTAGAGCGTACGAGAATAAAAATATGAAACACCATATCTGTCTCGTCTTTAGCGCGTATCGTTTCGACAAAACTCCGGTCCATTTCCCACACTGCTCCGTTCAGCAGCTGCAGATGACGCTAAATTAGCGAGAGATGTCGCGCGCGCGCGATAGAGTTGACACCATCTACCGATCTGGCGCTAAAATTAGCGAGAGATTTCGCGTGATAATGGTAAAAGTTCACGTCAGCTGAAAGAGATTCAGGTGCGCGCCATCTACAAACGGAATCGGCAACTCATACGCACAAAGCCCGGACTTGCTCGCGCACAAAAATACGAATGAGCACGCCTTCGGAATACGATCAATTTAACTTTTCAGCAACAGATGTCGCAAGGTCACACCAATGCCGCCAGTTATCACTGATGCCCTAACAACAAAGACGATTAGCAACAAAAACGCGCACCATCTGTGAACGGAGGTGACAACTCATACGCCTAAATCCCGGATTTAAACTGTGGGCGCGCGAAATCGAAAAGAGGGAATGCTAACTTCATCTCATTGAAGTTTAAAATAATCTTCGACCAGTTCAAAGTTTTTACGCTAGGTGTCGGATATACCACAATTGGCTGGGACTGTGCAAAGTGTTACGCGCTGGGCTCGAATTTTTATTATGGCCACTTCAGAGTTTTACGCGCTGGGGCCAGCTCCCAAAATATGGCAGTGCCACGTCAAAACTTTACGCTTTGGTCTCACTTGGCACGGTTTGTGAGCTTCGAATTTTTAACGTCACCCCTCAAAATTAAGTGGATACAGCTGACCATGTGTGCTAAGCGCGCGGGAGGGCAACTTCAATGCTTTACGCTGGGCCAAGATGTAGCACGGCCTGCGAACTTCAGTTTTACCGTCGCTCCAGCAAAAAAAAACTTTAGCGGTATCCAGCTGGTGCTAAGAGAATCTTCAGATGACGCCCCAAATTTAGCGGGTCGAAGCTTTCACCACCAGATGTCAGCAATTTTTGGCGATGAGCACTTCAAAGTTCTAACACGAGATGGTGTTTGTTCGAAAACAAATCACTGGGTCCAGCACGGTCTGTGAGTTTCAAGACTTTGCCCCAACGTTTAGCATGTCCACTTCAAAGCTTTACCCTGGACCAAGATTTAACACGGTCCGCCAGCTTCAAAGTTTCACCGTCACCTCACCCCCAAATTCGCGGGACCGCGACTGTTGCCAATTGGACCGTCACATGACGTCCAAAGTTTATATCGGGTCGAAGCTTTTACCATCAGGTGTCACCCAATTTGAACGAGGACCACTTCACAGTCTGAACACTAGGTGGCGACTATTCCCGAAATTCGCTGGGTCTTTGCAAAGTTTTTGCGAGCTGGCCACAAATTTTAACAGGGCCACTTTCACGGTCCGCGAGATTCAAAGTTTTACAGACACCTCAAGCCAAATTTAGCGGGACCCAGCTGCTGCTATTGGGGACCGTCACATGACGCCAAAATCCAGCGGGTTGAAGACCCCAAATGCAGCAGCTAAGGGGGCGCCACGAGGCTACGCGTCCGTGAACACCGTTTGAATCGCGCG
This sequence comes from Ixodes persulcatus, assembly GCA_013358835.2. NCBI lineage: Eukaryota > Metazoa > Arthropoda > Arachnida > Ixodida > Ixodidae > Ixodes > Ixodes persulcatus. The sequence continues at coordinate 30,753 of JABSTQ010002293.1, read as the reverse complement.
CGCGAAATCACGTGATAGGAAGACGAGCAACGTCACACGACCATGGTCACATGACCTGCGGCGATGAAGCATCCTGTTTTTAAACGCATTACAAAAGCCAAGTAGCGCGCGGGACATCACGTGATCTGAATGCACACACACACGAACAACTAACCCGACTTAAGCGGTCTCGGAAGCAATGTGCTCGTAGCTCGGGGGGTAGAGCGTCGGGCTGGTGAGCACGAAGTAGCGAGTTCGATTCCCTGCCGGCCGCGGAGCCTTTTTTTATCGAATAAAAGGGGCATTTACCGCGCAGCGATTCAAATTCAAAACACGTGACCATCATGTGACCGGAGCGCAGCGCCCTCTTTCGGATGCAGCACGAACCCTGTGCGACATCACGTGAGCGCCCACTGTCGGACGCAGCTTGAACCCTGTGACATCACACGTGAGACGCCCTGAGCGCCGCAATTTAAGTCCTATTGCGCCCTCTGTCGAACGAAGCTCGGACCCTGTGTGACATCACGTGGTTGTTATCAGATGATGACCGCAGCTGTCAACACCTGGTCAACCACGCTTGTGGTTTGAGGTCTGTGGTTTGAGGTTTGCGGTCCGAGGTTTGAGGTCTGCGGTCTGCGGTTTGAGGTTTGAGGTCATGGTAAGTGACACGCGCCTGACACGCGACGCGCACGTGACTTCACACGTAACGGGACCTCGCTGAGCTCCGATTGGTCACTGGCTAATGCCCTGTGGGCGGGGCCATCGATGCCCACTGCCTGGCATTGGTAACTGGGATGGGAGAGAGGGAAAAGGCCCCACCCTACTGCGCTGTGATTGGTTGGATTGGGTTTGGCCCCGCCCTCCTGCGCTGTGATTGGTCGGATCGGGTTAGGCTCCGCCCTCCTGGGCGTTGATTGACAGCTGTGCAAACTGGTGCATGTTTCCTACTACTTACGTATGTTCAGCAAGTGCGAGTTTTTTTAATTATGTGACCTTTTTACTTAAAGGACACACGAAAAGAAAAAAACAATTTTTTTAAACGGCTTAGATGGAAAAAGGATGTAATAAAACGATTTTACAACGAAGAAAAACATTTTTAGAGCTAAATTTACGGCGCAATACGAATTTGTAGTCGGCGCCTGCGGGCCCCGCGGAAAAGTGGCCCATATTTATCACGTGACTGGCCCTTATTTATCACGTGGTGCCCGCGCTCTTTCGAAAGCTTTCTATGGTCTCTGAAAGTTATTTATTTTCTTCTTTTTTTGTTGCACTTATTTTGTAACAAAATATTTTGACTTTTGGGAAACTTTAAGTATAAGAAAACCATCACTTCTGTTTTGACGCTTACGTAACCAAACAAAGACCGCCATTTTTCTTCGAAGGGGCGCGGAGCGCGGTCGGCGTGGTGTTGTTTTTGACATGCCGGTTCAACGAAAGCGACGCCGCTGCTCGACGAAAGGTTGCAGTTCTCGTGATCGTGACCAGGGGGATTTCAGTAAACATGGGGTGCCGGCGGACGAGCATTTGAGAGCGATCTGGCTAGAGGCGATCGGGCGTACGCCTGGCACGCCTGGCGAGAAGAATGTCCGGGTGTGCTCTCGTCACTTCGCCCCGGAGGCCTTCGAGCCACGCAGCGAGCGAAGCCAACGCATGACTTTAAAGCCAGGGACGGTCCCAACGCTTTTCTTGCCGACGCCAGCAGCAGCAACGGCTCCGTTACCGGTAAGTGAGGCATAGTCAAAGTTCCAATGCCTGTAACGCTACGCTGAAAGGCAGCGTATATTCTGTCGGCAGCCGGCAAAACAATTCCCCTGAAATTCTGCCGGCAGTTACCTCCAACTGGCTTTCTGAAAGCATGTGACAACTGCCGGGAGAATATTCGCATCTCGACAAATCGCATCTCGTCACTCGACAAATCTAAACGATTTGTCCAGTGACGAGACGAGCGACTGCGACGAGAACCCGCTGTCGTGCGTCGAGGCAAACCGCACGAAAAGCGGCGGAGCAAGCGACCACGGGACATGAACCATGTTTTCTAGAAATGTGGAAACCGGGTAGCGCTACAAGCGATACTCAAAAATCTCCGTCGCTCGTTGCTAACTTGTCGCGTGTCGTCGTCGCTCGCTAAATCCCTTACATTCGGTTCAGTTCGAAACGACACATGTGTTTCGGCAACATAAATGGTTCATCAATACTCGTTATAACTTCCAGGCTTCCTTTCTTTTCAACATTTCTCTCTCTCTACACTCGTTACGCGAATTGCACGCTGTAGAGACATTTCGTCGTGCGTGTACCACTGGCGTCTGCCAGTAGAGTTTCGGGGATATTACTTTTCCCTCTGCCAAAAAATAGCCACTACCATAAAAAAAAAGTTCTATTTTACAGTGTCGTTTTTATTAAAAACGTTTGATGACGATCTTATATTCTTGTAACGCCAATAAACTAGTTCTAGTTAATAGCTTCACATTTACATCAGGCACAGGTCACAGAAATAACCCACCACTGGCCTCTTTTACACGTCCCACCAGCTGCCAACGGGATCAAGCGGCTCAAAAAGCCCTGCAGCTGCATCCAGTGTCACCAGCCCTCTTGGAGGCTTCACTCCTGTAAGCTACAGGCATTTTTCTTTTCTGTACGCTGCTGACCTCTGCAGCTGACAATGAGTGCAGTTGCCAGTAAGGAAAACTCAGTCTCTCTTGCAATTTGTGTTGTAGTCTTACTGCTGCAGGTGTTCTGCGCCTCGTACAACCGTTGGCACCCAGACAGAGAGCGAACAAAAGGAAGCTGCCGAGCCTGAACCACCCATCTGTGAGTATGACCTAATATTTAATGAACGGTAGTTTATCAACCTAGGCAGTACTTGGTGTATATTTCACACTGAGCTTGAGATGTGTATCATATTGCCTCATGCATGACCAAGAAGGAATGCTTCTCCGTAAATCTAGAAGATTCATGTTTATTCTTGCCCTGAGTGTAGGATATAAGGAGGCTAGAATGACCTTGCCTAGTCAGTCTCGCTTTAGCTACCTCCCGAAAATTCTACGCCGAATCTTTGAGAAGCCGACTGTAGTTCATTTAATATTATTATGCTAACGGAAACATGGTATATTGATGACTGTGATTTTTTGTACTACCTGGATATAATTATTTTTATTTAAATCGAGATTACGGACGAGGAGGAGGTGTCTCGTTACAAAGTAATTTTTCTGACCTTGAGGTTGTTCCGGATTACACCATCATGACTCGCAACTATGAGATACTCTGCGTCAGAAGAGAAGACTGTATTTACTCGGTTTTTTATCGTCCACCAGGTGGAAATGTTTCAATCCTTTTTATCTTTTTAGAAGAACTTTTTTGTTTTGCAAATGAGGAGAGATGTAAACTTTTACTTGGTGGAGACCTAAATATAAACTTACTCGAAGAATCGCGTGTCAGAGACGACTTTCTTATTCTACTTACATCAAATAACTTTTGAAATTTTATAACTTCTCCCACTCGTGTCACATCCTCATCGTCCACATTGCTTGATGTGTTTGTGACGAATCAAGAAGTAAGTTCTGTTAGTGCTGGTGTTCTGGAATATAGTTTAAGTGATCATCTACCCATATTCATGTTGATGAATAATATAACGAACCAGAAAATTGAGTTTGAGAATGAAAACAGAAGGACTATTAGGATCCGAAGTATAAATTCCGCAACGTTAGAAAAGTTTCGTGAAACTATTTCAAATACAAATTGATACTCGGTTTTTTCCGCTACATCTGCTGATGAAGCGTATAATAACGTTTTAGATATTTTTAAGAAGATATACGAAAATTATTTTCCTTATAGGCAATTAAAACAAGCTAAAAAGAATCGCAAGCCATGGGTAACTAAAAAATGCTTAAAATTTATTAATAAAAAAAATAAACTGTATAGTACGTTTCTTAAAACAAGAACTCCAGAAGATCTTGCTCTTTTCAAAAAATGCAGAAATACAGTGAATAAGGTTCTTCGCCAGTCTAAACAAACATATTTTCATAATTTATTTAATGAGACATGTATGAAGAGAACAGATCTGGTATGGAAACAGTTAAACAGAAGTGTTAAAACATGGTCCCTTTGAGTCAGCTGTACAAAAAATAACTAAATAAGGTGTAACATTACAAGGAAAAGCTCTCGCAGAAGCTTTTAACATGTATCTAATAAATCTTGTAAGTAGCATACATAGTCCGTTATCAATGTCCTTTATGAAACCTAGAAATCAACACAATGCTTTTTTCTTTCCAACAGACGAACAAGAAGTATTTTCCACGATGTTATCTTTTAAAAACAGTAACTCCTCTGATATAGATTGCAGATAGCAAAAGTTATTGTTTTGTTTAAAGGTGGGAACAAAAACGAATTTTTAAATTATAGACCTATATCAATATTACCTGTGTTTTCTAAATGTCTTGAAAAAATCATTCATAATAGATTAACAAGTTTCTGTAAAAAAATTGCAATAATTACAGACTCTCAGTTCGGTTTTCACAAAGGCCGGTCAACGGAATTGGCATTGTTACAACAGAAGGAGCTAATTTTAGAGTCGTTCGAAGAAAAAAAAATTAATTTTGGGTGTTTTTATAGATTATTCTAAAGCGTTCGATCGTATCGATCATATTACCCTCATAAAAAAGTTCGAATGTTATGGAGTCCGTGGCACAACACTCGATATTATAAAATCATATCTTAATTTTCGGGGGCAATGTGTTGTAATAAATGGTCAAAATTCTACCGTTCAACCTATCAGATCTGGAGTACCACAAGGTAGTATCTTAGGTCCTCTTTTATTTAACTGGTATATAAATGATATCGTTAACATCAGTAGGACCCCCTCTTTCATCATTTAAGCCGATGATACTAGCTTATTTTTTTCAGGCACTGAAATACAGGAACTGGTGAATGAAACTAACACCACACTACAGAAGCTATATGAATAGAGTGTAGTAAACTCGCTAGAATTTAATATGAACAAAAGTAAGGCGGTCCTTTTCCGACCTAAGAATAGAAATGTTAGTTACAATTTTAATATTGTTCTTGGCCTCTCTCAAATTGAACTCGTTCAAAACGTGAAAACGCTTGGAGTTTATTTTAACCTCTTTTAAATTACTGTAGCTTGGTATGGAGCACTACAAGCTTGTCCAACCTAAATAAATTACATATTCTTCAACAAAAGGCTGTTCGCATAATACGAAATGTGTCTTTTGACACACACACTCCTCCTCTATTTAAAGAGCTGCATGTAACATCTATTCTTGATTCATATGAGTATACTCTCCTCACACGATATAGATCCACCCTCCGATGTAATGAACCATTTTTACTTGTATTTCAAATTTAACTCCCATTTCTTAACCTTATGACGTTAGGGAAAGGGAGCGTTGAAAAATTCCATTAAATCGCGCGAACTATGGGTTTCAAATGTTAAGCTATAATCTTCCGTTTGTCTTAAATAAAGCTGAAAAACAAAATTTGCCAAACATTGAAAACCTACATCTAAATGAAATTCGAGAGCTTTGTTTTCACAAATAAAAAGTAAATAGTCTTTGTGAGCTGTAAACACATCCGTTTTCTATATTTTTGTTTCCGTTTTCTGTATACATCCAGTCACTAGATGCTGTCGTTCTTCGTTCTTTGTGCATAAGGCCAAATCCTTCCTCTAGCAGCAAATATAGGATATAAGTGTTTTCTTCTTTCTTTTTTTTCCCCATGTCACTGTTGCTTGTTTTTCCCTGGTTGCTGTTGTTTGTTACCGAATGCCAATTGTAAGGCTGCAGAGGCCTTGTCAAGTCAAAACTGTTTTGACTTTTTGCCTCTGCAGCCCACATCACAATTTGATGATGATGAAAATAAAATGATTGATTGATTGATTGATTGATTGATTGATAGTACATAAGGAGCCGGGTGCGGCTATGCCGATTCACTGATGGTATATTCGGCTGTTCGTATTCAAGCGCTCCAATCCTCTGTGTCGGATCTGCCAAATCCGAGAACGCCTACGAATCCAAGCTAGAGCAACGGCATTCCAGCTGAATGCACGGCAACCTTTCTGAGCGGCTGGAGCGCCGATACAGAACGGGATACCGAGGGCAACTTCCACAACCACTCCACTGCCATAGCGCAAGCTACCGACCCGTACAAAGGGTTTAGCATTGATACGAATTATCCATGCAGCGGCTCGTAGCGCCTAACAGCGCTACGAGTCAGAGGATGGTGCGATCCGAATGTCTAAGAGCGCTCTGAAAGAACCAGGCAATATACTTAGAGCGACTGACTTCGGCCAGTCGAATGGGCATCGGCTTTTCAGAGTGCTCCAAGGGGCTGAAACTTCATCACCTGAATATACCAGCAAATTCTCCCTTGAACGAGGCACATTCACTCCCGCGCTAGCCGGCCTTTGTTCTACCTTTTGTTTTTGGCACAAGTTCGCTGATTAAACCTTCATTTTTAGTCCATTGTCTCGTCGCCTTCATCCGTGGCAATATCTCCAGGTACGCAGGTCGACCTAGAGTGCAGTGCTGGAGCACTCTCATCGCAGCAAGGTGCAGAGTCCCCAGGAGCATCGCCTGGCCCAGCAGAGTCTACCACGGAGCTTCAGCCTGGCCGAGCTCTGCAAGCAAGGCTGCCATCACCCATCCCTAGGACGGCATCCAGCTTGCAAGTCCCGGACTAACTGAGCAATCAAACTGACAACAGCTGTCGCAGGTCGACACCTATACCACCTGAGGGCAACAACAGTGGAGGTCAGGTAAGTTCCAGTGATGTACTGGATAGGCCTTGGTATGCAGGCAATGACCGTGAGCAGGAGGACTCGTCAGATGAATCCAGTGACTCCGACAGTGACATGAGCATCGACAGTGACATGGGCATCGACCTGGATGAAGAGTCAAACGCATCTTCCGATCCTTGGAGCGACATTGACTTGGGTGAGGAGGTGCACAAGCCTCATAGACGAAGAGATAAATGCAACACCACGGCCGGTTTGCTTTAAAGATGACCAGAATTAACACCTAACTCGGATACTTGGATAGATATGTTTGGGAAACATCACTGACAGAGATGAGACGTCGTGAAAAAATGGCAGCAACTGAGTACAGTTAGCTTTCAACCGCAATTAAAGTTAACCCAGCTTCGAGAAAACCAGCCCGGACGGGTTCTTATGATTAGAGGTAAAAGCTGGTCACAAATTTACCGTTAAAAACGCTAAATTTTGCCCAGGATCACCTTTCTAGTAATGATCCTGGGCCAACTCTTGACGTTTTTAAACAAGTTTACATTGCAGGTGCTGATACAGAGGAGTCTGATGCTCGTGGTGAGCCCGACAGCAGCTATGTGCGCTCTGTAGACGAAAACTTCCTGAGGTAATATTTCAAAGGAATCTCCAGTGTGTGTTACAGTTGTGTTTACATTTTTAGTGACCAACAGGACCCTGAGAAGGTGCCACCACATAAGGAGCGTAAGTTCATTGTCTTTGAGGGCCGCCTCTTCGAGCGCTTCCGGGTGTGCCGAAAGTGCTTTGGCCCTTGCCACAACACCACTGTAGTCAGCGGCACTCTACTAATGATCACAAGCACCTGTACCAACGAGCACAAAGAAACATGGAGGAGCCAGCCAAAGGTGGGTAAGAAAGCAGCAGGCAATCCATTGATTTGTGCGGCCATTCTCTTTGCAGGCGCCGATGTTGCCACTACCCTGAGGTTGCTGAGGTCCATAAACATCTCAACCATCTCGGACCGCCTCTACTACTACTACTAGGAAAGTTACCTGCTGTCTGCCGTGAAACAGGTCAGTTAGGAAGTGGCTTAGTAAATTAAGAGTGGCATTTAAAAAGCGTATTTGCTTGCCAGGTGTACGAGCGACGCAACACCGAGCTCCTGGAAAGACTACGAGGCAAGGCCATCGACCTGGCTGGAGACGGGCGCTGCGACTCGCCGGGGTTCTCAGCGAAGTACTGTACTTACACCTTCCACGAGGCGACCACCAAAAAAATCATCCACATGGAGCAGGTACAGGTTGGTGAGGTAAGATTTACTAATGAAGGCAAAGGAGGTTACTATAAACTGATATGCCCCTTATATACGATCACTTGCCTTTGATGTTCCTTTTATGTCGTAGTACAGTGACTGCTGAGCGATTAAATGTATACATATTGGTATCAGTCTGATGAAGTGGCCTCAAGCAACTCCATGGAGAAGGTGGCCTTCGTCCGTGGTTTCAACAAGCTCAAAAATCAAGACTTTACGATTAGCTCTTTCATGTCAGGTATGTAAAAATTGCCAGATAGATTTCCAGCTCATTTGTTCTTTTTAGGCACTGTACCAAACAAACCCTTATGCAGACCGTCGCCCAGGTGTGCAGCACCACATGAGGACCCTGGAGAGTGGCACAGCACACTACTTCGACGCGTGGCACCTCTCAAAAAGTTTGTTGAGCAAGTTGTTATTAGTGATTTTCTATATGGCAATGGCCAGATTGAGGCATAGCTAAGAAACAAGCACTTTTCAAGGTGTGAAGAAGAAGCTCCAGGCAGCCAGTCGGAGTGGCCTCTGCAAGGAATTGGAGGTGTGGATACAGCCTGTCACCAATCACCTTTACTTCTGTGCCATGATGGGGGACTGCAACGGCCCACTTCTGGTGAGTATGTGGCTGAGGCCTCCTTAATCACGTGGAGAACAAGCACAGCGGCCATGGTGGACCTTACGACGAGTGCCTGCACCAGCCACTCACTGATCGCACTTGGCTAGTGTTGGGTAAGTTCAGTACTCGATCATTTTTCATATAACCCTTTTGTGGTTCTGATGGGAACAATAATACATGCAGTATTTGTCAACAATATGTTCCAAAGCTCTGTACTGATTCCAGGCTCACCAGCTTACAACAAGCTCCGGAGCATCATTTCTAACCCCCGGCTCATCAAGGACATCCAGCACCTGTCGTCTGGCTCCCAAACATACTCCGTGGAATCCTTCAACAGCGTGCTCATTAAATTTGCCTCCAAGTCTCGGGCATTCAGTCCAGAAGGAATGATGGCAAGGTGAATCAACGTTTACCGGAACTTTATCTGCGCCTTTATGATCGTTTCGCAAACTTCTTTTGAACACGATAAGCGTTCTTGAAAAACCTGCCTTATATTGTCTGTTTTCAATCCAGGACCCTGGTCGCAGTGCTCCACTTTAATAAAACGTTGGGCGCGAGCAAGCTGTAACTAAGGGAGGGGAACCATGCTTCAGGCTGGTGTCATCCAAAGCACACAAGGGCAGACACACAGTGACAGAAAAGAAAAGCAACGCAACTTTCCGAACGTCATCGCTCAAACAGTTTTTTTCGAAAACTCTTAACTTGAAGTATTGACTTTTAGAGTACCGTGATGACCTCCTGGACGAGTTCGTGACCTGCTTGAAAAAATGGCCGACCTTCGAGGAGTCCCGCAAGGCGAAAGTGTCTCATCCTCCTCCACCGATGTGTGCCAAGTATCCAAGGCCACCAAAGAGTGACCTGATTGCGGCCAGACAGTCACGCTTCGCCTCTCGTGCTCGGTATGTTTCCGCAAGTACTGTAAATTCCTGATAATGATGAAGCTGGTTAAAAGAAATGTCAATGGCCCAACTGCCTCTTGGTTACAATAACACAAATGATGTTTCTTGTGTAGTTACTTTTCCCAGTTTTGTATGGCTGCCTGATGAACTCTTGTAGGAGACAATTGCCATTACAAACAATTTTGCGACTTATACTTGAAACTTGCCCCACAGATCTTCTCGCGAAGAGACATGAAGCACCTGCGTCCCTCTGCCATTGCCTTGTTCGTAACTAAAAGTTAGGTAACACGAAATAAGATAATTTTTTAGCTTCTGCAAGATGCAAGGATGTGTCCACATTGACCATTTCCTTCAAAATCGGAGGGTAAGCACCAGTCTTTCAAGAAAAGGTTTGTACTGTGCCTTGTTTCTTGGTGCTGCCATTTTTGTTGCGTGGGCAAGTGCCCTTGCCTGTTGCTCTTGTGCCTGTGTTCTTTCTTTGCTCAGGAACAGACGCGACGCACCTTTGTCCCCCTGCCAGTGGCTTGTTCAGAAAGGGTAAGTAACACGCTATAAGTTTTTTTTTGTGTGCCTGCTAGATGCAGAAATGTACGGTGTGTCCACATTGGCAATTTCCTTCAAAGTCCGAAGGTAAGCACCAGTCTTTGCAAAAAAAGGGTTTCTACTGTGCCTTGTTTCTTGGTGCTGCAATTGTTTGTTGCGTGGGCAAGTTCCCTTGCCTGTTGCTCTTGTGCCTTTGTTCTTTCTTTGCTCAGGAACAGACGTTACGCACCTATGTCCCCCTGCCAGTGGCTTGTTCATAAAGGGTAAGTAACACGCTATAAGATTTTTTTTGTGTGCCTGCTAGATGCAGAAATGTACGGCGTGTCCACATTGGCAATTTCCTTCAAAGTCCGAAGGTAAGCACCAGTCTTCGCAAAAAAAGGTTTGTACTGTGCCTTGTTTCTTGGTGCTGCAATGTTTTGTTGCGTGGGCAAGTGCCCTTGCCTGTTGCTCTTGTGCCTTTGTTCTTTCTTTGCTCAGGAACAGACGTGACGCACCTATGTCCCCCTGCCAGTGGCTTGTTCATAAAGGGTAAGTAACACGCTATAAGATTTTTTTTGTGTGCCTGCTAGATGCAGAAATGTACGGTGTGTCCACATTGGCAATTTCCTTCAAAGTCCGAAGGTAAGCACCAGTCTTTGCAAAAAAAGGTTTGTACTGTGCCTTGTTTCTTGGTGCTGCAATTTTTGGTTGCCTGGGCAAGTGCCCTTGCCTGTTGCTCTTGTGCCTTTGTTCTGTCTTTGCTCAGGAACAGACGTGACACACCTATGTCCCCCTGCCAGTGGCTTGTTCATAAAGGGTAACACGCTATAAGATTGTTTTGTGTGCCTGCTAGATGCAGAAATGTACGGTGTGTCCACATTGGCAATTTCATTCAAAGTGCTCAGGAACAGACGTGACGCACCTATGTCTCCCTGCCAGTGGCTTGCTCATAAAGGGTAAGTAACACGCTATAAGATTTTTTTTTGTGTGCCGGCAGAAGCAGAAATGTACGGTGTGTCCACATTGGCAATTTCCTTCAAAGTCCGAAGCAAAGCACCAGTCTTTGAAAAAAAAGGTTTGTACTGTGCCTTGTTTCTTGGTGCTGCAATTTTTGGTTGCCTGGGCAAGTGCCCTTGCCTGTTGCTCTTGTGCCTTTGTTCTGTCTTTGCTCAGGAACAGACGTGACACACCTATGTCCCCCTGCCAGTGGCTTGTTCATAAAGGGTAACACGCTATAAGATTGTTTTGTGTGCCTGCTAGATGCAGAAATGTACGGTGTGTCCACATTGGCAATTTCCTTCAAAGTCCGAAGGTAAGCATCAGTCTTTGCAAAAAAAGATTTGTACTGTGCCTTGTTTCTTGGTGCTGCAATTTTTTGTAGCGTGGGCAAGTGCCCTTGCCTGTTGCTTTTGTGCCTTTGTTCTTTCTTTGCTCAGGAACAGACGTGACGCACCTATGCCCCCATGCCATTGGCTTGTTCATAAAGGGTAAGTAACACGCTATAAGATTTCTTTTTGTGTGCCTGCTAGATGCAGAAATGTACGGTGTGTCCACATTGGCAATTTCCTTCAAAGTCCGAAGGTAAGCACCAGTCTTTGCAAAAAAAGGTTTGTACTGTGCCTTGTTTCTTGGTGCTGCAATTTTTGGTTGCCAGGGCAAGTGCCCTTGCCTGTTGCTCTTGTGCCTTTGTTCTGTCTTTGCTCAGGAACAGACGTGACAGCACCTATGTCCCCCTGCCAGTGGCTTGTTCATAAAGGTAAGTAACACGCTATAAGATTTTTTTTGTGTACCTGCTAGATGCAGAAATGTACGGTGTGTCCACATTGGCAATTTCCTTCAAAGTCCGAAGGTAAGCACCGGTCTTTGCAAAAAAAGGTTTGTACTGTGCCTTGTTTCTTGGTGCTGCAACTTTTTGTTGCGTGGGCAAGTGCCCTTGCCTGTTGCTCTTGTGCCTTTGTTCTTTCTTTGCTCAGGAACAGACGTGACGCACCTATGTCCCCCTGCCAGTGGCTTGTTCATAAAGGGTAAGTAACACGCTATAAGATTTTTTTGTGTGTGCCTGCTAGATGCAGAAATGTACGGTGTGTCCACATTAACAATTTCCTTCAAAGTCCAAAGGTAAGCACCAGTCTTTGCAAAAATGGTTTATACTGTGCCTTGTTTCTTGGTGCTGCAATTTTTTGTTGCGTGGGCAAGTGCCCTTGCCTGTTGCTCTTGTGCCTTTGTTCTTTCTTTGCTCAGGAACAGACGTGACGCACCTATGTCCCCCTGCCAGTGGCTTGTTCATAAAAGGTAAGTAACACGCTATAAGATTTTTTTTTGTGTACCTGCTAGATGCAGAAATGTACGGTGTGTCCACATTGGCAATTTCCTTCAAAGTCCGAAGGTAAGCACCAGTCTTTGCAAAAAAAGGTTTGTACTGTGCCTTGTTTCTTGGTGCTGCAAATTTTTGTTGCGAGGGCAAGTGCCCTTGCCTGTTGCTCTTGTGCCTTTGTTCTTTTTTTGCTCAGGAACAGACGTGACGCACCTATGTCCCCCTGCCAGTGGCTTGTTCATAAAGGGTAAGTAACACGCTATAAGATTTTTTGTGTACCTGCTAGATGCAGAAATGTACGGTGTGTCCACATTGGCAATTTCCTTCAAAGTCCGAAGGTAAGCACCAGTCTTTGCAAAAAAAGGTTTGTACTGTGCCTTGTTTCTTGGTGCTGCAATTTTTTGTTGCGTGGGCAAGTGCCCTTGCCTGTTGCTCTTGTGACTTTGTTCTTTCTTTGCTCAGGAACAGACGTGACGCACCTATGTCCCCCTGCCAGTGGCTTGTTCATAAAGGGTAAGTAACACGCTATAAGATTTTTTTTTTGCGCCTGCTAGATGCAGAAATGTACGGTATGTCCACATTGGCAATTTCCTTCAAGTCCGAAGGTAAGCACCAGTCTTTGCAAGGAAAGGTTTGTACTGTGCCTTGTTTCTCAGTGCTGCAATCTTGTTGCATCGGTAAGTGCAATTGTGCGCATTGTTGTAGCAACAGAAATTGAGTGCTTACTTTGTACTCCCCACCACCCACTTCCCACCTCCTGTGCCCCCTCTTCCTTCCCTTCCCTTCCCCCCGGTGCCAGTGAGGAAAACAGACCACGGCAACATAAAGCTTTGCTCTGCACAGGCCATCATTCTGAGGCTTTCTCATAACCTTTGACATACTAACCATCCCTTCCATCGCGTGTATGTAAAATATCTTGCCTTCGGGAATAAAGACTACACCACAAAAATTTCAGCTTGTGACTCCTTTATTTGTGTGGAACTCAACACAGCAACATCTGTTGTATTCAGTTTTGTGATTGCTGCACCATTTGCGCCAACGTTGCTCCAAAACTTAATTTCACTGTAATAATACTGGAAATATAATAGCTCGGGCCTCGCTGCCCGGCCGTTAGAATATGCTTATGCGAGCTCTCCGAACTTTTGACTATCGTCTCTAATAGCGTACTATTCGGTCACATTTCATATGAAAGACTAACAGTACTTGGAAGTTTCGCAATAATTCTCATGCTCGTCGTCTGTTCTGCTAGAGTATCAGTTAGTCTCTTTGAGTGCGCTTCTCCTCGCACATTAATGTACAGCAGAGAACCTCTGCCAAAGACTACACTATCACAAATAGCGTGCAGAACAACGCTCATTACAGGACACAGTACTAAAGCGCTGTTCACACACTTGCAACTCAGTAAGACAGAGAGAGAAGACCGGTTTTTAAGCCTATTGCGACGTCTTAGAACCAGCTCCGCAGCAGCGTATCTGGTCCTAAGATGCCACAAGAGGCTTAAAAACCGGTCTTGTCTCTCTCCATCCTACTCACTTGCAAGTCTGTGAACGGTATTTAAGAATTCAGCGCCGTTTTCTATATTTCCTACGGCATGAGGGTGACAGAGCTGAAAGATAGGGAATTGAGACAAAGAAAGACCCACAAGCGAACAAGAAGCATGGCTTAGAGGGGTGGGTAGTCGAAACCTCGGTACTCCTCGGATGGAAATGCTTCCCGGATAGTTCGGACGACACAGGAGGCCAATACCTTCCGGTTTTCCTTTCCCAGCTTCTTCCAGATCCACCAGGCAAACTGGCGGTATGCCACATACCTGAATTTTCTGTTGAATCAATGGAAGGATGACATAGGTTATAGATTACGGCAGGATCAATTTCACTCAGGTTATGCAGCACAATGGGGTCAAACTTGATACGCATTTGCTAGAATTGGGTTCCCCTAATACACTGAATTCAGTAAGCTTGTCGGCGGTCAATGCCGCATATCCACCAACAAAGTTCATGTTTGTTAAAACCCCGACTCGTTATTTGGTGTAGGGAAGTTAATTCATGGAACATGATATACCGACGGCAGAATAAACATTTCTCTCGAACACAAGAATGATGCACCTTACCCACTGATAATATTTCTGCAATTATACAGGCACCATACGACTATTCAGCGAAGTTTTTTTATGATAGCTGAATGCCAGCTGAAGCTGGCTGAGCATCAGCAGGCATGCTGCCATCATAGAAAAATTGTAAGATCTGAGAAAAAAGTAAATTGAGTAGCATTTACTTATCGATGGAAACTTTCTTTTTTACTGATATTGTGCGATATGATCTAGTCTAAGAAAGTCATACTTGTGGGTGCTTCTTTGTCCTGCGAGTTCCCTATCGTTCAGTTCCATCGCCCTCATGCTTTAGGCGATCTGGAGGACGACGGGATTTAAGATGGCGCCAAAAAAGTCCGTGTGCCTGGTGATGCACCTGGCACCTGCCTTGGCGGCGATCTCCTCCACCTCAATGCAGCAGAGGCATTCCCGAGAACTAGCCATTACCTGGCACTGGCCACAACTGCACCTGCAGTGAGATATCGCACGAGTTAATACCAGCACCACAGTGATCAGCACGATACAGATTGACTTGCTTTCAAATTTAGCGAATAGACCTTTCCGAAAATATGGGGTGGCCCGAGCATCTGCTTTACGCGGTGTAACGTTCAGATGTACGGCACGTGAAATTATCCAAGAAGCGAAGACGAAGTTGACGTTTGTTTAACAGTTTGTGATTTCAGAACATAGAGAAGGCAGAAGTAAGGCAATGCAGAGTATGTGCTTACCTTCTTTTGCATTCGCTTTATTTTTGCATGTGTTCTGAGCTCCTGACGATAACAAAACGGGGAGTTTTCGTAACGGTTTTTGCCATCCCGCAACGCTCTCCGCAAATCGCTATGATAGCCGAAACTGTACAGACAACGCCAACGATGCGCAGGCGCAGTTGCGGCTTCTTTGTTGCGGAGAGCTTAGCAGAGGGAGAAACGCGGCCTATGAAAACTCTAATGAATCTACCGCTACCAGGATATGCAAATCGTTCGAGCCGGCACTAACGTGCATCCGAACAGCCCCTCAATTCCCCTCGTTGCAAGGTCTGGGACTTTCCGTAAAGGTCTATTGCGGTGCCTCAAAGCCCAGATCAAACGCCAATTCCTGTCCTCCCTTTGTAGCTGCTACAGAAAGTTTACACCAAGTGTATAGTTAGTTTAACCCTTTGATGCCCGAAACTTTACTTGAAATACTGGAGATCTAGAAACCCTGACATGAGTTTAGAACACACAAAATTACAGAAATCTGGTCTTAAAAAAAAACAAAAAACTACCCATTTTCATAATTATGTTTTTTTTTTAATGTTGCTCGTGAGCAACATTGTGCATATGTGGCATTATTTTATGTCCAGTGACTGAAAGCAGTTACGACCTCGGAGAAGGCACAGGTTCACTTTAAATTTCGCACATTAAGACATTTGTAACTGGATTTGCAATATTTGCACCTGTTTTTTCTCCTCGGAAATCAAATTCAGTGGTGTACGCCACCATACCTCACATCTACTGTCAGCTTTGGTTTTACAGGACAAGTTATCTGTTTTGAAGGTGCAATTCGATTCTTCACTGCTAAGCAGGCATCCTCGGCATTGCAACACGGAGCGCTACATTTATTGAGGCGCACGCGTCGGGGGAGAAATTAAATATTTGTTGAGTTGTCGCCCCTAGGTAATACTGGTCATCAAGGGGTTAACCCCGACAGAATTAGATGTCTCCTTCTTTTGTCTGCTGGCTGCGGACCGCCTCCACCCGCGCCAAGCCAGTGATATATGCGCTCATCTTGAGCAACTAGAACCTTCCACTATAACCTTTTATTTAACTGTCCGACTCTACTACGGTGCCATAATTCAGCAAGGAAATGTAGCACGCCAACTCCTCTACAGTTTAACACAGAACCGTAATGTTTAATCGTCAAATAATTACCACTGCGTGTCTTCGAGTCTACTCTAAGACTCGGGCGGGAGCTGCGACCCGCCGGCAACGCTGTCCGCAGGCGTATCGCTGGCCTCGGAGCTTTCCGCGGGGGGGTTCGCTGGTCTGCGAGGCGTGTCCTCGTAGGGGTGAAGCCCTAGCTACCTGATCCGGTCGAGGAGTCTGCGCTTCAACTCAGGATCCATGGTAAAATACGCGGAGCAGACTACCACCGCTTCCACCACCAGCACACAAACCCAACAACACAGCGCGCGCCGAAGTTGAACGGAAGTGGCACGTTTTCTAGCCGAGCAGCCAAGCCAATCCAAGCGGCTTACCTCTACTCCCCGCGGAGCGCACAGGCGCGAGAGAGAAAAGTTGAAAGGATAAGCGTTACACCGCGCTTGACAAAAAATCATCTCGCGCCGTAAATATAGCTCTAAAAATGTTTTTTCTTCGTTGTAAAATCATTTTATGACATCCTTTTTCCATCTAAGCCGTTTAAAAAAAAAATTTGTTTCTTTTCTTGTGTCCTTTAAAGACGAGGGAGTCGGGTTGGAAGGAGGATCGTGCCCGGCAATATCTACCAGTCCCCTCCGCCTACAGACACTATCCGTAAATAAACTAAGATGTTAGTGAAACATTTAAAAAGCAGCGAAGACTGAATATCGTTCTGAAACATGTCTTCCACCACGTACATCTTTCTCAACTGGGTATCTTTGACGAAGTTAGCTGAGCCTGTCGGTGCATGCATTAGAATGCTTCCCAGCGAGATAGAAAAATAATTAAAAAAAAAAAAAAAACGTTTTTGTTCACTGGTTCTAAAAGAACGCGAAGACGTTACGGGCTTTTTTCGAATGAACGACAGAAGTCCAGGACCCGCTGCAGGTAAGGGATCTACAAATGTGCGGCTAGCATCATCTCTTGTACTTCAGAAAGCATAACTGCGCCTCCTCCACGTGTGGGTGCTTGTTGAGGGTGTTCTCAACCTCCAGTGGCGGCACTTTACATCCTATGTAGTTAATCATCTCCTTGATTCGTCCCACAAATGTGATACGACCATCCTCACTCATTGTTGCCTCGTCCCTGCGAACGAGTTGTCAGACAGAAACTTTGAAGGCTCCAATCAAATGTTTTTTATATTTAAAATTTCCTCAAGTCCCGAAGACATTTCCGTGGAACTGGTTTATTAGACAAGATTCATCATCGCACGCGTAACAAAATGATATATACAAAATTGCAATATTACTCTTCAACATATATTAAAGAAGCAGTGAGCTCCAGGAGGCATTTTTTTGAAAGGAAAGGGTTAAGATAATTATATTACAAAAAAAAACTATTATCTCCCCCGCCAAAAAAAAAAAAAAACGTTGCGGAAATATTTATATTTGCTTGCGCATTTTAAACTATTCGCGTTTCCAAATATTATCACATGCCGGCGCCAAAATGGAAACAAATTTCAAAATCACTGAAATTAGCCTCGCAAAGTATTGTGCTAAAGTTATTTTATTGTAATTTTTATAGGGCGTTATCTCCAGGTACCTAAAACCTGATTCTTGGTAGTTTCAATGTTTAAAAACATTAGTAAAGATGCCTGGAGCGTCAGGCCGGTGTTGAGATTATGTTTGAAGAGAGCGGAGTATGGTTCGATAGAGCTTTTGGGGGCTGGGAATAAGGCATAAAAATAAGTGCTGCAATTGGTTATCCCCAGGTTTAGCCGCCCTTGCATATGGGTTTATGCAAATGTATCACCATATCTTGCAAAAAAAACTACTTCCATCGAAAAAAAATTAAACAAACTGCTGTAAGTAGCAGACAGTGGTGTAAAATACAAAAAAAAAACAGTAGACTGCAGAACCAAGGATGCTGCCAGAATTGGACAGGAACAACTGGGAAAAGTTGACGGGCCTAGAAAAACTAAAAAAGACATTTTGAAGAATGGAAACTGTGGACGTGAACAAATACTAGTGCGAATTGTTATTACTTTATAATTCTAAGAATATCATTATTCGGTGAGGGAGAGAATTCAAATTTAATTTCGGATTCAGGCATGGAAGGTGATTCTGAAAGAACACTGGATCTGGTTATTAAGAATTCAAGGAACTTATATGTAACACAAATTATAGAAGAGATGTTACAAAATGTTATGGGAGCTTGGCGTTTTTGTGTTGTGCTGAAAACGATGTAGGCATAGTTAAGCGTATTTTTCATCTCCGTGAAAGTGCACCCTTAAATAAGCGCGCCGCGTTTCACGAAGGCGTTTGCACGTTTGTGCAATCGAAAATATACTTACGATAGCCGTACTCAATACCTGTTAACTTAGGATATATTGATGCGCAAATGTACATAGCAACGTTCAAATAAATTCTTCCGGGCAGAGTAATTCTTTAAGTAAGTTAATCTTCACCGAGTCATCTACATATTTCGAATGAGCCTTTCGTATTCCATACTGGAAGGCTTTAATTTTTATTTTCTGAAAAATGCTCACCCTCTTTGCCTCAAAGAAGAAAAGTGTATCGTCTCGGTAATAAATACACTTTGAATTTAAGTCATGTCTTACTTCTAGTAAAAATTGCAACAAAATACAAGTTCGCTTCTTAGACTGTTAATTTAAACCCTTAATTCTTTTTTGCATCACTTAATGTTTTAACAACCGAACAAAATGTTGCTTGAACGAAACGCTCTGGAATTTCACAACAGCCGTTAGTGCGCTGGTGAACCTTGTTTAAAACGGAATATACGTTTTTTTTTGTTTTTTTTTCACAACCCAGAGTGAGGATACTTCAACTTTCTCTGGTGGTACAAGCGCGTGCAATGCGAAGCTTCTACGCACCGTGAACATGAAAACATACCCGCGTGGGTAGCACGTTCACTACGCATTGTGAGGAAAGCAGAAGCGACCAACGCGAGCTTCTCAACGTGAATAGCTCCCCTCGCTGGAAACCCGCCCACCCATATGCTGAACACCGGCCACTTCCTGGAACGTGCCTCGCAAGTAAGACAGAGCGATAACGACACGATGGTGTCTTTTGACGTTGCGTCACTTTTTACGAGCGTCCCAGTTCCCTTAGCAGTTTCTGCAGCCAGAGAGGTCGTCGAGAAAGGCGAAACATTGGTCTCAAGAACCAGCCTCTGCCAGGAAACTTTAGGCTGCATTCTCGAGTTCTGCCTCGGCAGTACGTACTTCCGTTTCAAGGATGAGCTCTTCAAACAAGTCAGCGGGACGGCAATGAGAGCTTGTATTGCAGTCCCGCTGACTTGTACGTTCCATGTTTGTGAGAGAGTGCGCCTGGAATTTGTTAACTTGGATAAATCAATAACTTTTCTCCCCCTCCCCCCTCTCCCACCTCATGTTGTTTATTTTTGTGTTATCAGTACGCTTGTGAAAAACATTATGTATATGTACATGTTGTCCTCTTTTCGCTTCAGGGGGGGAGGCAGAGACTCGTCAAGCAACAAGTGAGGCTTTTTTCTGTCTCCCCTTAACACATGGAGAGAACTAAAGAGTTTGAGTTTGAGTTTTATTTCTGTCACGTTGACGAATTTCGCAATGAAAGGGGTTGCAGAGAGGGCGCTAGGGACTTTCGCTAACTGGCCAAAAGAGGTAATACGCTATGTGGATGATTGTTGTTTCATCGTGAAAAAATCAGAGGTGAATCATTTCTTGGCACACCTGAACTCCATAGAACCGGCCGTCCAGTTCACCGTAGAATACGAGAGAAATGAATTTTTGTCATTAAATAATGCTCTGGCGAAATTAGAAAGAGACAAGTTGAGATTCACGGTCTACAAAAACCAACACGCACCAAACACTACCTTGATTTTGACTCGAACCACCCAGTGAGTCACAAGGCATCAGCGGTTTCTGCACTCTTCTAAGGAGGAATGCCCATCTGCCCGTCGGAAAAGAATAAAACAATGAAGAAACAGACCATTCTTGCGTACCTCCAAAGGAAGAGCTAGACAATGAGTGATCTTCGGCGCATTGCCCGTCGACAGTGTTGCACGCGCCATAACGATGGATCGCCGGGAGACACATAGACCCCGCCCCATTGTAAAGTTACTTTATATTTCAAAAGTAGCGCAAGGTGCGTCGATGCACGAGGCACGTGCAACGTGCAGCCCTTAGGAGGATCATGGCGGCACAGCGCCGCCGTGATCCTCGGTCGTGTATCAGTAGTGCCGGGAGCACGTTAAAGTTCGCACGCTAGCGTTGTGCTGCACTGGATAAATTTCGAATCTACATCGGAGTAACAATTTGCCTGTTGGTGCTAACTTCCGACTGTATAAACATACACGCCACACAATTACTCTAGTTAAAGGGGCGGTGCAACGATATTCAAATGTAATGTTTTTCCCTTTGCACGAGCTAACTGGCACAAGGGGGACTCAAGGATACTCGCACGCAACGCCACTGACCAAAAAACTCCTTTGTTGCGCTGTAATTTCGAGGACAAAACCGAGCGTTTTCATTCAATTTCTCCTTCGCAAAACCTGATGACGTAGCTGGGCGGTAGCAGTACCGCCAAGTGACGATATTTGAATGTGGCTCATAGATTGGACCCGAGCATTGCGTGGGCACTCGATTTGGGCTCGTGATAACCTACAAGGGGCGTTCATAAAGTTCGTATTAACGGCACAAGAAATTTTAAAAAATTGAACAAAACAGGCATCAAAATAAGCGCGCGTCAATCTCGTTTCCGCAAAGCATAAACATCGCATGCTATAGTAGCTCGGAACGCCGCTAGGGAGTTGAAACAAAAATGGCACTGCCCGTCGGTACCAAGCACATGCAGTGATCCGTTTTTTTTTTTTTTTCATTTGAAGGGAAACAATGCCAAGTATATTCATTCCAATCTGGGAGCGCTGTTTGGGGACAACACCCCAGTTTATGACACTTTGGTTAAATGGCGCAGACGCTTTCAGTGTGGCCAAATAAGAGGAAAGCATTTCAAGAACGGCGAACAAGTGATTGCTGAAATGGAGCGATTCCTGAACACTCAAAAGGAGGAGTTCTATAACAATTGCCTCCGGCATGTGGTGCATCGCTGGAAGAAGTGGGTAACTTTTGGGTGCGAACATGTAGAGAAAGTCTTATCTTCTACTCGAGTTTGACTGCTGAATCTTTATTCCTTCGTGACAAAAATACGAACTTTATGAACGCCCCTCGTATAGCTCGAGAAGTGTTTGGGTAGTGTCCCGTGTCCAATCGCTGCAATGACGACAACAGCCGAAACATAACAATGTCTGGAACTCAGCTCGTGTCCTGTGCCTTGCCGACCCCAGCGCATGGCTATGATCAACATTGGCGGCATATAATAGGCTCCAGATCACGTGGCCGCTTGTTCTGGCTGCGAGTTGAGGGGGTGAACTCTGCTCGTTTTTCTGTATTTTTTCAGCGACCTCGATTGCGTGTGGTGAAAAACGAATGGGTATTTCACAGGTCATTAACGTCAGGGATACGTTCTAAGCGGTATTTCCGCAAAATACAAAAATCGTTGCGTCGCCCTTTTAAGAGTGGGGCGTCCGCAAGTGTTCATTATTCTATACGCCGTTGGCTTTGCCCAATTTCCGAAGTCACGAACACGCACGTTGCGAACTGTGAAGTTTGAACGCTGGGCTGTGGATTTGTAAACATTGGGACTCTCGCTCATGTACCGCATCTTTAATGAATGCGCAGTGCATTATGCGGAACATGGTAACGCTTCGATAAAATTTCCTATTATCCATCGCTCGCCTATATCGGCAGTGAAGAGCTCACGCGAACCCGGAACGCCCGAGCTCCGGATGCGGGTGGGAGCATGTCGTTTGTTACGGAAATATTTATCGCCAGCTATGAGGAAAAGAAACAAATAAATCGCTGGTAATCCCCTTCTGAAACGCCCCTCCTACAATACTCGGTGCTTATTATTTCTGCGGATACCTCCCCCGGCGTTCCCAAACAGTAAGCGCGTCGCTAACGCTGGCTGTCGGCGACGCAACGGACGCCGTAAACTTATACTCGGTGGAGGAATAAGAGCGACCTGTTTACTCTGTGCCTATCGGAAGCGCTCCCCGATTCTGTCGTGCTTACCCGTCTCCCAATCATCCCTCCTAGTCTTCTAAAGCTCGTGTGCGCCGCAAAACAGCACTGCCTACGTCGGGATGCCATAGAATGGTAACCCTGGACCGAGGGGACAAAAAGACGCCCCCACACTGAAGCAACGGCGGCGGCGTACAACTTCTCGGACGGCGGCCCCCATTCGATTTTTTTTTCCGTCAGACAAGCAGATAATATAAATGAGTGTTTGCTTAGACTCAAGGGTCGCTACACTCTTAGAAAAAAGAGTATATTTCTACACCTATTGCCCCATATAAAACACCCCAACACTTAAGTTCTTTGTAGAAAGCACAGACGTTGAACTAATGGCACCAACTTTAATGGGGGGCTTGATAACCGAGCGGTACAACTTATTAAAATAGTTAATGTACGTGTTACTGACCACAAGAACGAAACAAGGAAAAACTGATCGTATTCGTTTTTTAACCTACTGCAAAACCTCTGAGTTTTTTTTGTTTTTTTTTCATTTTCTTCTTGGGGTCTGTGATACGTACTTTCGCTGTTTCACTACTTTTACCGCACCGTTATTATCTACCTTGTTAAAGATAGGGCGCTCTGTCCGACGCCAGTGCGCTTTACTTCAAACTGAATTATTGGGGTGCATTATATCGGACAAAAGGGTTTAAGACGACACCCTTTTTTCAGAGCGTAGAGCGCACGTGCAACTCCGACCAAAAGCCCTGCAGCCGAACGTCTTCGGCTCAACCACACCCCAGAGCGCTGTGAAACAGTGGTATTGGCCAATAGCGTTGCGTGCGAGCGTACTTGGTTCCCTGTAGTACCGGTTAGAGGAGCCGTGAAACGATCTTTTTACTTTTGCGAATTACTACTCAGATTCGCTCCCTCGTTAAAAACCGACTAAACTTGCCTTTGTTTTTCTTTCTAAGCAATGGCAATCGTCAAAATATTTCGAAAAATATGAGCATCGTTTATCCTCTCAACTCAGAGCCGGCCACGTGGTTGGTGCCTATCCCATGCCACCAACGGTAACCATAGCCACGTGGTGGGGTCGGCAATGTAGAAAGCGCTTGCTGAGCTCCACCCGTTGTTAGAGTTGGGCTATTACCATCACCGCAGTGAGGAAGAGAAAGAAGACGACGTTTGGAAGAATCGGAAGACTTTCGCCACATGCTCCTTCGAAAAATGATACTTTTTTGTTCTTTATGCCCCTACGCCAAAATATTTGTCTACCAAGGTCAAGCGGAAAGTTCCTGGACCTGAGTCATCGAACTGCTTTAGCAGTAGCTTCTGGGGTGACTGATCGAGCTCCATCGATGGCACCAGGGACATCCGAGAGTGGGACTCAAGAACCACCAAATGAAAGCGTTTAACACTCAGCTGAGAGGGTAAACGCCTTGCCAACCAATGTGGTCTCCAGCAGTCATAAAAGTTTCTATAAAAAAAGCCCAGACTTTGACATTCACCCGTTATCAGAAGATGAGAAAACGTCTGCACACAACACTTGGTATATTGTTACGCCCCTTGTGACGTATAATGCACCCCAAAATTTCAGTTCAACGTAAAGCGCTATGAATTTTGAACCGACGATACCAACTTTTACATACGGTTTGATAGCCGAGATGTACAACTTATTAACATAGCTAATGTTCTCGTGACTCAGTGCAAAGAAGTAATCGATTTTTTTTTTGCCCTAGGGCTAAACCTAGTGCTAAACCTCTTTTGTTTTTCTGTAGTCTTCAATAGGCACTTTAGCTGTTTAATATGTTATATCCCACGGTCATTAGGCCTCTCGTAAAAGTAGGGGCCGTCAGTTCTGTTTCAGTGCGCTGTACGTCAAACTAAGTTTTTGGGTGTCTTATATTTGACAAGGGGTGTAATGGCTACACCCTTTTTCTTAAAGTGTACCTAATATGTTCACGACGTCAATATTCAAAAGAAATAGAGACTTTGGAAACTTCGAGAAGATAATTAGTGCGAACTTTGAAAAAGCTACACGCAATGTACCCATTCTAAACGATCGGTCTTCCATAGATGGGGAGTATGAACGACTCAGAGCAATTTGACGCAGGGCTGAAAAGCAGTATCGCCGATCTAGAAGAGTCGAATGCTATCGTGAAGATCAGCAGATTCACAGTCAAATGCGTCAGCAATTACAAATTGTAGATAAACGTCGTTTGATGAAACATTGTGCCAAATTATCGCCATTCGCAAGTCAGGATGGTGTGAAACACACTACGTTCTCTCAGATCCCCAGTTACGCAACAATGTCGATTTCGGGCATTCAAGTTGTTAAAAGGAAAATACGAGGTAACTGCAGCTGATGAGTCTTGTGTTTTTCGTTCGTAACCAGGGACATCAATGTTCTCACCTGAGTACCGCATATCACGGGAGGTTGCATTGCAAGACATCGGTGCAGAAATTAATTTTGATCAAAGGCAGTTAGTTTTTATTTTTACAATTCACGAGCTTAACGAAGAATTAAAAACTATTCGTATGCACAGAGAACGTGGACACGGCCACCTCAGGTACGACGCACTTACAAATCTTGGACCGGGGACAATGACAAACCTACTTGCTTTTTATGATGTGTGGAACAAGGACAGCTTCCGGGATTCGTGGAAACGTGAGAAGTTTGTTCCACTATTTAAGTCTGCAAGGACACCGAAGGCACTGGAGTCATTCCGACCAGTCACTCTGACTAGGTGTGATCGAAAACGTCTCGAAAACATGATACATGCACACCTACAATGGTGCATGGATGCAAGCAACGTATTGTCGGAACAGTTAACTTCACCAGCTCACACACCTGTCAATCAAAGCCCCCAAGGGGGCGGGGCCAGCCCCGACCAATCACAGAGCCGACCAATCCCGCCCCCTCCCGAGGTAGGCGGTACGGGGGATCACGTACCTCAAACCTCAAACCGCAGACCTCAAACCTCAATCCTCAAACCACAAGCCTCAGACCTCAAACCACAAGCGTGGTTGACCAGGTGTTGACAGCTGCGGTCATCATCTGACAACAACAACGTGATGTCACAGGGTCCCATTGACAGAGGGTGCTATAGGACTTGAATTGCGGCGCTCAGGGCGTCTCACGTGTGATGTCACAGGGTTCGAGCTGCGTCCGAAAGAGGGCGCTCACGTGATGTCACACAGGCGCTGCGCTGCGCTGCGCTGCGCTGAGGTCACATTATGGTCACGTGACATTACTTCAATCGCTGCGCGGTAAATGCATTTTAATCGCTAAAAAAGGCTCCACGGCCGACTGGGAATCGCTCATCTGCTCAGAAGCCTGCTCAGAAGTCTGCTCAGAAGCCCAACACTCTACCGTCTGAGCTACGAGCACAATCCTTCTTGGACGACTTAATTCGTCCTAGTATTTCGTACGTCAAGCGCGCAATTCAGATTACGCTGTCGCAACGCTTGGATTTTGTAACGGAACTGCTGAGTCATTCACCGGAGGGCGCTACAGGGATGACGGAAGAGTTCAGGATTATTGAGTCGTCAGTCAGGCGGGAAAATGCACTGTCACGATGACGACACAGATATGTCGCCGCGAGATTAGTGACAAGAAATGCATTGTCGCGTGTTTTCCCGGTGGGTCATGTGACCAACGTCACCTGATATTTGAATCGCTGTGCAGTTGACACCTCGGTTCATAGATGGCGCGTGTCTTTTGTTGCTAAGCGTCTTTGTTGTTAGGGCATGAGTGACATCTTGCGTCGTGGGGTCTGACCTTGCGCCATCTGTTGCTGAAAAGTTGAATTGTGCGTCTTCCTAAGGTGTGCCCATCCGCATTTTCGCGTGCGCGCAAGGCGTGTGAGTTGCCGAATCTGTTTGTAGATGGCGCGCACCTGAATCCTTTTGCTGGCGTGAACTTTTACCATTATCACGCACCATCTCTCGCTAATTTTAGCGCCAGATTGGTAGATGGCGTCAACTCTATCGCGCGCGCGCGACACCTCTCGCTAATTTAGCGTCATCTGCAGCTGCTGAATTTATTTATTTATTTATTTATTTATTTACCCTAAGGGCCCTTTCGGGCATTACATAGGGGGGAATTTTTAACACCAATATTAGAAACAATACAAGCAATGAATAGATAGCCGTAACACACTGCGAGCAAGAAAAAGAAAAGAAAAAAGCCACGAAGAAACAACTCAAAACTTGCCATGGCGAAGCAAAGCATACAGAATGACAATGACTTAGGATTTTTCTGAGATAAAATAAATCAAGAGGCCTAAAAAAGTTTGGTAATCCTGTATGACTGCAACGTTACTTGGTAAGGCGTTTCATTCATTAATTGCGAGGTTCAGCGGGGAATATTTGTATAGGTTAGTACGTGCAAATACTGCATTTACTTTGTTAGGATGATCAAAGCGGGGAAAAATGCGGGTAGCGCACACAATGTGCGTTTGACGGAAAGATGATGAACTATGGTAGATTTTATGAAATAACGAAAAACTTTCGATTCGCCGTCTGGTCGCGAGGGGCATTAAATCTAAAGATTCTTTGATACGGGTGATGCTAATAGTAGGAGAGTAATCGCGTGCTATAAACCGGGCTGCTTTATTTTGTACTGACTCCAGGCTGTTAATTAAGTAAGCTTGGTGTGGATTCCATATCACAGAGGTGTATTCCAGTTTACTTCTTACAAGGGATGTATAAGCCATAAGTTTCGTGTTAGTGTCAGCTAGAAATAAGTGCCTTCTCAAGAAACCTAATATTTTAGAAGCATCCCTTAAAGTTAGTTGAATATGAAGGTTCTATGAGATGCTAGTTGTTAAATGAATTCCTGGATATTTAGATGATTGTACCCTTACAATACCTGTGTTGTTAATTTTATAAGTATGTTCGGTTATCTTCATTTTTGTAGTAAAAGTCATGCATTTAGTTTTTGTTGTGTTAATCTGCATTTGCCAATGAGAACACCACCTTGAAATTTTCTCGAGGTCAGCTTGAAGTACAGTATTGTCAAAGGGAGAAGTTATGGTCCGATAGATGACGCAGTCGTCTGCGAAGAGCCGAATGGTAGAAGTAATGTTGGTATGAATGTCGTTAATATAAAGGAGAAAGAGTAAAGGCCCGAGGACAGAGCCCTGGGGAACACCGGATTTGACGGAGACAGGAGGAGAGACAATGTTATCTATAACAACACATTGATATCTATTTGATAGAAAGCCGGAAATCCATTTAACAATGCCTGTTTCTATCTTTGCTTCTCTTAGTTTATGTCTTAGTCGTTGGTGGGGGACACGGTCGAAAGCTTTTGAAAAGTCAATAAATACTGCATCAGTGCTGAGGGATGAGTGAATACTAGAATGAAGGTCAGTAACTAGTTCAAAAAGTTGAAGTTCACAGGAGCGTCCTCGTTGAAAACCATGCTGATTTTGAAAAAGAAGATTGTTAGTCACTAGGTGATTCATTATCTGAGAATAAATTATATGTTCAAGCAATTTACAAGATACGCAAGTTAACGAAATAGGCCTGTAGTTTGTGAGGGAGTTAGGGTTACCGGATTTAAAGATGGGCACAACATGGGCTAGTTTCCAGTCGTCTGGTAACGTGCCAGTTGATAGTGACTGTTTGAAAAGCGCTGCTAGGAGGACGCTGGAACAATCTTTAGTTAGTTTAAGTAGTTTAGTACTTATTCCATCTGGACCGGGGCTCGAATTAGTTGGAAGACGGTCTATTGCACAGGCAACACCCTCACTGGTAATAGTGAAAGGGTTCATTTGAGTGGTCACTGTAGCCATTGGTACATTAGTATCGGTTAGAGTCATCTCATCTGTGAACACGCTAGCGAAAAATGAATTGAACGCCTTAGCCGTTTCTGAGGGGTCCAATACAGTTCCCGCTTCTGACTGGATAGAAGGTGCTGCATTTTTGGCTTTTGGGTTTACCACACACCAAAATTTTTTAGGATTAGAATGTAAGAGGTTGTACAAATCATGGTTAAAAATTTAGCTTTTGTTTTCTTGATTTCTTTTTTACACCATCTTGAGTGCTCGCGATAAGACTCCCAGTCACTATGAAGATCCGTGTGCTTGGCTTTTGAGAAAAGTCGTTTCTTTTTATTAATGCAACGTCTCACATTTGTCGTAAACCAAGGATTACAGACACATGGCAAAATAGTAATTTTCGGAATACAAAGTTCAGCCACCTCAATTATTTCATTACGAAAGGCCACAAGTTTTCATTCACAGACCGGTTGTTCAAAGTTTTCAAAAAATTAAAAGAAAAATTGGACAATAAATGAAGCATGGATTGAAGGTTGGCCCTTCCGTAGTCAAAAATCTGTTTCTTTAAAACTTCACGTCTCTGAACAGGAGCAACAAAGACACAATACACCATTTTATGGTCACTGATATATTCTAAGATATTGACGTCAATAGCTTCTGGGTGGGTTGTTAGAACTAAGTCTAGAACAGAGTTAATACGCGTTGGCTCCTTCACGACTTGGCGTAGCTGAAAGGCTTCCATAACATCAAGGAATCTCTTGCACTCCTGTTTATTTCCACAACAGTTATCTACCTCTTGTGTCGACCAGTTGATACCAGGCAGATTAAAGTCACCAGTGAGCATGACAGGGGAGTTTGGAAATTTGGTATGAACTTGTTCAAGGCTAGCATTTAACTTATCTACAAAGTCAGATGATGAGTCGGGCGGACGATAACACACTCCAATCAAACAAGGTTTAAAGTTTAGCCGTACAGTTACCCACAAGATTTCAAGAGAACTGGGAATATCAACCAAAGAAGACGTTAATTCACTTTTAACAGCAATGGAGCAGTGTGGGAAATGGACCGGAGCGTGGTCGCATCCATACGCGCTAAAGACGAGACAGATACGGTGTTTCATATTTTTATTCTCGTACGCTCTAAAAACACCACGCTTCTAAATGCAGATACGATGTTCATTTTTTTTTTCTTTTCACTCTACGCAAAAAAAAAACCATTGGAAACGCTTTACACAAAAAATGTCACACAAGCTGTTTCAAGATACAACCTAAGCAAAGAAGTTGTGAAATGACATCTCAGGAGCAACGCGCGATAGGATCCTCGCATCTCAGATAACTCCTTGACGATGTCGCTCACCTCCAGAATTTAGCCCGTCGGAGCGTCATCTGGAACGTCATCAATGTTCAGGCAGGTAATCTCGTCTTTCGTCATCCACTCAAAGTCCGACACGGGCAGGGCTTCTCTCATTGTCGCTGCATACAGACCGTTTACGTCCAAGTCTAAAATCTGAGACGGTTCGTGCTGCGGGTTAAACCGGAATATTTGCGACAGCATGGCGGGTTGTGCATTGGGTAATCCCTCCGCGAATACCCTGCTCTATCATGAGATAGGTGTCAGGATCGTCAATTAGCTGCAGTCTTACTTTCGACTGTTTCAGCGCACACGACCTGCTTAGGGACGGTAACGATACGAAATGTAAAGCCTCAATTTCGTACGTCTCCAGCGTCCACCATCTAAAGTTTTGGAAAACATCGGCCAGTAGGAGGTAGTCCGTCTTTAGGTAAAGGTCGCTGTATTCTCCAGGTTCTTCAAACCAAAGGTTTCGAAAACGACCTGTGCATGTTGGTAGTCCTCTTCACACACCACCCCGCTCCCAGTCAACTTTTAAAAAAGGCCTCTCGTGGCGGAGGCTTTGACCCTCGTAACTCCCAAAGCTTGTAATGAAAATATATTAAAACACTCCTTCGCGGGCAAGGAGGTCGACGTGTTCAGGAAAGGCCTGCCGAAGGCAACAAAAAAGCTCTGTGTCCTTAGAGGGAGATTTTGCACGAGCGTCTTCAGGCTTGCATTAAAAAGCGAGGCTGTCAATAAAGCGAAGGTTGCCTATATCTAACAATTAAAATTCTGGCACGAGCTTCCGCGAGTACGTTAATATCCTTGGACTCGAACAAATTAAGATTGCCTTGAAAGAAACTGAGTCATAGGAATGGTTATGCGCTATGAGGGGAAGGTATGTTTGTTGATTCGATGGTTTAGGTACAGGGAGCAAAGCGCCCGCCTATACTTTCCCGTCATGAGGTCGTGGTCGCTAGTTTTCTTTCTTGCTAAAGCTTTCGTGCCAATGACACAGCGGGAAGAGTCCGCGTGGGAAGCCTCGTTTTCTTGAGTCATTTTAGAGGAACTTCACTCGACCTGATCATCGGGGTATTTCCGTCGCTAGAAAGTGAGAATCAAAATTAATCTTTCTACGCAGTCGGGTCCGCGATTGAGGTATTCTCAACAATGGACGAATCTTTTGAGCAGATGACGGAAGACAGAAAAAAGTGGGGACGTGATTCTCGTAAACATTGCCCGTCGACTGAGTCGGTT
>JABSTQ010002292.1:0-57518 GCA_013358835.2 Ixodes persulcatus | reverse complement strand
TCCCATTTGGTATTGTGTAAAATTACAGTAGCTCAAGTACTTGTCATGCATGGCAAAAAAAACCGGGCCCTGGTGGATATCGCTAATGCCTCGCTTGTAATGCCCGTCTAGGAACCTTGACAGCTAGTGTTGGTGAGTGCTTCGCCTCCGGCCACGACGATAGAAAAGGGGAAGGAGGAACTCCCCTCTTCCCGGGAATGCCTTTTGTGTGTCGCAGAAGTCGCTATTGCTCCCCTACAAGATTATTGAAGATTAACCCGTCACTCAAAATTCGTACAACAGCAGCAGCTTCGGTGGCTGGAACGACTACAACATCATCTCGACGTCAGCCTCGCCGTAGCTTTGCTTGTCCTGAGACGACCTACGTCACGATTGCGTTGGATGTCACGTGGTCTCCGCTGGGCCTTCTCCGAGCGCTTGCCAGAGTGGGCCGTTTATAATGAGAAATACAGCCACCAGGCTCAAAATACAAACGTGCGATTGTCATTTACAGATATTGTGGATCATATTCAACCTATTTTTGAACACGATGGGAATATTTCAAATTTCGTTGAAGTATAACCAGCACCTTCTTTTATGGATTTTGGTTGTGGAAAATGTTGACGTGGTGACGGTATCTTTCATGAGCCCAATACTTGTCAGAACCAGGAACTGGACGTCAAAAGCTTTCAAATGGCAATGATTGTTAATTGCTATGCAGTCAAACCTACTTATATCGAACTCGCAAAAAATCTGTCTACCAGTTCAATATAGCCATAATTCTACATGAAAGCTTGAATGAATCTGACAACAAACACGACATATTTAGAAAAGTTTGTTTACTCTCGAAGGAGCGTCTGTACGTCATAAGGGACGCTCCACGTGGCTATTCAGTGGCTGCTTCTTCGTTTTTCAAGGTCTCACCGGCTCATCCTCTCCCAACTTCTGGGCTGTTGACGCGGTTGCCCTCTCTGCAAGTTGGCTTTCCCCCATGGGTCGCTCGCGTTGGGGGAAAGCCAGCTTGCAGAGCTAAACTGCGCTCTTGGCAGTTCGATCTATCGGGAGACACTGCAATTTTCGTTCAAAGTAACCGCAATTTTCATGATGCATTTTATGGCAGCTACTAGTCCGTTCACAAAGAGTTTGATACAAGGGATAGTTCGATATAATCGGGTTTGACATAATACAGAATGTGCCATTTTAATTTGAACATAATCTAAGAAAAGGGGCGAGAGTTACCTGGATGCCTTTTTCACTGTGTGTTTGTGGGGCTCGGTGGACATAAATAAGGGGATAACCGTCACAATATGTTGACTAATTAACCAAGATTTGTTAATTAACTTTTAATTATTGATTTTATAGGGCATGTCACAATTGCAATTTTCAAGTGTGACATTTTAAAGGCTATTCCAAATGAAACTGTTCATGAAAGTGATGTGGCATGTGATCGAAATGACATTTGTTTAAGCCTTACTCTACAAGCTGTGCTCCTTTAAATACTTCGTCATTGCATATTTTTCAGAATGCCTAGGGATGAAGCACCGTGGCCAAAAACACCATGTGGAGGTCATTGCTGTAATGTCGATGACAGCAAAAGTGAACCACATACTGGGAGAAAAAATAAACGACTGGCGAAAGCAAGAGGTAAATAAAGAAAGAGCCAGCCGGTTCTTGTCAATGGTCTGCAGTGAAATACGGTGTCAAGCATGCATCCCCCACAGGTACCCACACAGATTGCCCACAGAGCATGGGGTTATGAAACCCTATGGGTTACCCACACGGCTCCCACAGGACTTTGGTCCTACACAGCTCCTATAGGATCTCTGCAGGACCCACACAGCTCCCACACAGCTCCCATAGACCCACACAGACTGTGCGGGGACCCATGGGGACCTATACACCCACACAAACCCTGTGGGGACCCGCACACCTAAACAAACTGTGCGGGGACCCATAGGAACCCGAACACCCACAGAGTTTCTGTGGGACCCACACGGTTTCATAACCCCATGGGTCTGCGGGTATTTTGAGCGGGGATGTCTGTGATTTCTGTCTGAAGAACAATAAATTTAGATTTTTGAATATTCGTGTTTAAGCGATTTCAACAAATTTTTGTTTTCAATTCCATAAAAATGGTGGTATCTCGGGTTCGAATAAATCGAGAATATTTATTTCTTCTATCCTACGGTAAATTCTTGCTTGATGCAAGTCTTCCTAATTTTTTCATTTGTTATTTTAATCGCAAGGTAAAATGACACCTCATCACATTTGTTAGGGTTTCGGAAATAACATTATAAGATATTTATGGGTTCCTTTCACACACGACATTTTCCCAGTTGTGTTCCAGCAAGGAGGCATTTATGTACTCGACGCTTCCTCTGATATGAAACCGTACATTCGTGAAACCGGTTTATTAAAAGCACTTTTTTCGGCGATATACAAAAAATGGGCATATAACCACATATGTCAGTGGTTATTACTCCTGAAAGTATATTGTCCGATTGAAAGTTTGTTACGCATAGATCTAATAATTTGGATGAAGTGGATGTTACGTGGGTAGAAATTTGAATTCGATTGTAGTATGGAAATGACTGAATAAGAGTTAGGAATTATATCTGCAGGGTATTTTCTACGAGTAGGTCATTATTTATTTCCCCAACAAGAATAAGTTTAAGACTAAGAGTGCTCGCATATTGTAAAACAGAGCCAACAAATTCTAAAAATGTGCATCAATTTCCATCAAGAGGGCGATGCAAAAGAACAACATGTATTCCTAGACAGTTTATAGTGATATATTCAAAATCTGGGTTTGATTAAATCCGTGATTAAATAAATATTAACATTTTTTATGTGTAACGAAACACCAACACAAGTCTTCTAGGGTCGACTTACATATTCACAGCCATGCCCATCTAAATATACATCACTGTTACAAAACCAAGTTTCGATAAATGCTAAAACATCAAATATCACTAAAAGCCGAACTCTGTGTGGCCGAAATACCCTAATTAGGCGTTGCTTTGGCAGTTAGGGCTCACGTCCGGCACTTACTTTGGCAGAACTGTGGCGGACCAGAGAAAAGCCAAACTTGGCATGTCCGAAATACCCAAATTAGGCATTTCTTTGGCGGTTATGGCTCAAGTCTGGCAATTAATTTGGCACAACTGTGGCGGACCAGAGAAAAGCCAAACTTGGTGTGGCCGAAATGCCGAAATTAGGCGTTGCTCTGGCAGTTATGGTTCAAGTCTGGCACTTACTTTGGCAGAACTGTGGCGGACCAGAGAAAGGCCAAACTTGGCATGTCCGAAATACCCAAATTTGGCGTGACTTTGGCAGTTATGGCTCAAGTATGGCACCAACTTTGGCGCTCCTCTGGCGTGCCAGAGAATAGCCAAACTTTGGCATGCCCTAGGATCGCCCAACTAAGGCTATAGTTAGGCACCGTACTTTGGCACTGATGATTGCCACGGTGCAAAAACCTAACTCGCCAAAGTTGGGCCCTTATGTTTGCCAGACCTTTGCCCAAGTTGGGCATTCCTCTGGCGTGCTACCTGGGTTCTGATGTATTAACAGAACACTCAAATACATCAACCTTGCTGAGTAAGCATTGAAATGAAGAATGAAAAATATGTTAGTCGTTTTGCAAAAAAACTTATTGAACACTGCTACATCAAATAACAGGGACGCATCAGCAATCCATCCCTCTCCCGCACCGTCATTACTCATTACAGCTTAGATTATCCCTGCGATATCTTGTTTGCAGGAAATGAACAAAACATCCAATTCTTACGCTCGCCTTACGAAACCTTGCCGTTCGTTCGTCCAAACATGCTTCCAGTTTTTTTTTTTTTTCCGACGATAACTGCGCCCAGCAGTTGTTTCTTTTGCTTGCTATAAGTGACCATTGAGAAAGATCGTGCGTGCCCTTTAAAGGTCACGTACGAAAACAAAATATTGTTTTTTAGACAGCTATGATCGAACAACAACGTGGGGCTTCAGAATTTCAGGCAGCTACAAATAAAATAAAATTATAAAGCATTATCTCGTGTAGCTTCAAAGATCAGTATGACGTAATCAACCGAATGCGGGGCTTTAAATGTCACATTTCAAAAGTTGGGATAAATATTTTTTCACACATTTGCAGTTCCGATTTGTTGTCGCCTATCATTGTAGATTGTCTAATAACCATGAAAGTGGATTGCAGAATATTGATCCTTGCCTCAACAATCTTTTTGGGCGTTTGCGGTATGTATAAGGTCACTTAACTCGTTTAACTAAAACCTCACAGCTCTTGCCTTGAAAGTATTCCAGTAATGTTCTATTTCGTCTTTGCTTTTTGAAATTTCCAGAAAGCTTTTTTTCTCTTCCCAGTAATTTGAAATCAAGTTGATTTTGAGTCCATGTATTGATTTTTGGAACACTAAAAATGCTGAAACCAACGTACTAAAATAACGATAACGATAGAAAAGTAGAGTGATGAAACTCTATAGCTAGTGTCCGAAACATTTCATATACTTTGTCGGCCAGATCATAGACGACAATGCGATCTAAAAAAAAATCATGTCATAAAAAAAAAAAACGTAACGTTACAGTGTCCGTCGTCTATTTGTGCGCTTACTCTCACCGGCTAAAACAACCAAGTCAAAAAGGCTATGTTTCTTCTTTTGTGTATGTCCGTCCGGGCTCTGGGCACGCACGCCATCTGCCCTTTGATTTCACCGTGACTTAAGGTGAAACGAAACGTTAAAACTTCTATACCATAATTTCTTACATATTAAAGAACACTTTTTGTTTGCATACGTAGTATAAAATTCACTATTCGACAATCCACATTATTGATTGAGGTTCAAATTTTTGAGCAGCTGCTACGCCCAACGGAAATTAAGAGGCCGGTTTTATATGTTTTCCCTACCTTGGATTTGGAAATATTTTAATTGTTTTGTTTTTGCAGTTTCATAATGTTCGGGTTTCCTCATGTTGGTGTCTTAATTTATAAAAGATGAATTCTCCTTTTTGTTACAAAAACTTTATTGAAACGGGAATCTTTTATGCGATGTCTGAGAGGTTATATGTTCCTCAAAAATACACCGGTCGGCTTGATGTGCACTTAAAGGGATACTGAACCATAGAATTTAGTGTCCATATTAAGTGGCGCACGTTCTTTCCACGAGCCAGCAGCCGCCGGTGTGCGCGAGCACACGCAACAAAAATGACGTCAAAGATCTCCATTCGCGGTTAAGATGGCAGTGAAATGCATGGGCTTCGGGCGAAAGGAGAATAAAGACACGTTTTTCATCTATACAGTGGTGTCTGGTGTAAAAGGTAAGCGATTAATTGGTCTAACAAGCATGTAGCTTTCACTTGTAGAGATGAAAAGACTGTCTTTATTCTCCTTTGGCCCGAAGCCCATGCATTTCACTGTCCTCAAGCGCGAATGGAGGTCTTTGACGTCATTTTCGTTGCGAGTGCTCGCGCACACCGGCGGCTGCTGGCTCGTGGAAAGAACGTGCGCCACTTATTATGGACACTAAATTCTATGGTTCAGTATCCCTTTAAAGGGGAGGGGTTAGGACACGCCAAGCATAAAATTCGAGATTGGTATACTGCTAGGACCCATTGTCTGTTCCTATAATTATGCTGAATTTGGTTTGAAGAGGGCGCCATAGTTCTTGGCGTTCACCGATTTATATGTGGGACCCTTGGATCCGCCCGATTCGAAAAGTGTTGCCGTATTTTTTGGGTATGTGATGTCACAAGCCCGACACGCGTCGTCCCATTGCACGCACTCGCGGACTTGACTCTCTCGGCATCTCGCACTTCAG
Source organism: Ixodes persulcatus (assembly GCA_013358835.2). Classification (NCBI taxonomy): domain Eukaryota; kingdom Metazoa; phylum Arthropoda; class Arachnida; order Ixodida; family Ixodidae; genus Ixodes; species Ixodes persulcatus. The sequence goes on along the minus strand of JABSTQ010002292.1, from coordinate 51,717 downwards.
CTTTCATGTTTACCTTTCACGTTTGGAGCACTCTGTTCCGAGACGGTGACGTTACGGCATCAGTCGCTTTGTAGGAGTAGTCGACACTGATCGCAGCTGCGATCAGAGTGACATTATCAAAAGTATAGGCCCGCTTCAGACGGCAACTTTCCCAGCAATTTCAAAGCCGCTGTCGACTTATTCCCTAGCTTTCCCTAGATCCTCGCGCTGCAACACGATTTGCAGGGTCAGAGCCCGGCTCAAAACGGAGGAGCAACTTGGACAAGCCGGAGACGTTTTAACTGGCAGCAGCCAATCCGGGATTCGATATTTTCATGTGACACTTCTGTGGTGGTGATGATAGCAACTAAATACTTGGTTCTGGTTTGAAATAGATCGTTTTTGAAAATAAATCGTTTGAGAGAGATGAGTCAGTATTCTTAAGGACATCTAAGAATGGAAAAACACGTTTGTAACGATTAACTGTGTGTCAATAGTGCAAAACAAAATTGAAATTGAATTATGATGTCAAATCGTAGCCATTCGGTTCCAGCGTGTGGATGCGGTTTGCGACATTAAGCTGGTGGTGCGACATCAAGCAGCTGGTAGGAATTGCTTCGTGTTAGCCGGGCCAGAGATGGTCATTTCGACTTCGACCGGCTCGCGACCTGCTCTAGCGATGATGACGAGTTTGCCAGGGACGAACTCGCCGACGCCCACGAAGATCGCCCACGTGCATGCAGGTTGGAAGATCAAAGGGCAAGGGGACGACAGCAAGAGTATACGTTGGAGTAGCTAATTAGCGTGAGTGTTTGCGATCGCACCGTGGCAAGGCGAGCTGGGCCAGCATGGGGCGCCTACAATGAGTACGCCATCATCTAAATAGGTTGATCACGTGGTTTATGGGCACCGAATGTGACTGACTTGGGCAATGTTGCCTGGTTGCCGGACAAAATTGATCAACGCTCTATATAATAGTGATAATAATAATAATAATAATAATAATAATAATAATAATAATAATAATCTTTATTTTGGGCGCCCGAAAACAACCACATCGGTATTCCCCTTGGTGCACCAACACAAACAATAAAACCAGCAAACAAAAAAAATTCTAAACACACATAAAGTTAAGACACAAATGTAAGATTATCCAAATGGCGACGGTACTTTATAACAGCTGCAGATATATCAAGGTGGGTTGGAGCGATGGCGTTATATGTTGACTGAATCCGAGAGAGAGAGAGGTGAGGCGTTGCAGAGTGAGTGAACACAGAAGCAAAGAAAATGTCTGGTTAGACGTGAAGGAACATGAACATTCACCCCTTCAAGGAGTTGCGGAGAATCAAATGCGCTATTAGCAACCTTGTGCAAAAAAACAAAGTCTTGAACAGATCTTTTGGTAGACAGAAGTGGAAGTAAAATAATTTGAAGTATATGTTCATAATTATAGTAAAGGCGCCTCTCAAAGTATCTATCGTAAACAATTCGGATAACATTTTTCTGAACATTTTCGATTGTTAAAGCCAGTGTCTTAGATATCGAGTTTCATATGACAGAAGCAAACTCGAGTCGTGAGTGACCTCACTAGGAAATTAAAAAGGTGGATCAATGAAAAGGGTTGTTTAAAATTACGCGTCAAGCGAAATATTATTCCTAGTACTTTATAAGCATTTCGGATGAGTAAAGACACATGATTTTGAAATTTAAAGCAGAGTCAACACACACGCCAAGATTCTTTACGAGAGGTACACGTTGTACCTCTCGTAAAGGTTCTTAAATTGGGATCTTCTAAAATAGGGCAGTGCAATTACTAGAGCTCTAAAAATCGCGAAACTTTCGGTATATGCTAAGTGGCCTATAAATAAAGTCTCGTGTTTTCGGTTTTTCTTTCTTTTTTTTCGTATTTGGGTATTTTCTATCTGGGGGGGGGGGGGGGTAACAGATCGCGTGTTTTCTGAGTAAATTGCTTATAACTGTACCAGTTTGCACAAAAAAAATGCAGAATGTGTAAGAAAAATTAAACCTTTCCCCCAGAAAACAGCAAAACAACATCAACACCTGTATTAGGAAAAAAAAACGCGGAACTTTATTTATGAACATTTGATTTCAAGAATAATCTACATGTTTATTTTCACGTCCTACCCCCTTTAATTGTAGTAATAATATGTAAACGCAGCCAATAGACGATAATTGCTGCATCGATTCTTGCTGCATTGCAGGTGCACTACTCAATCACAGAAAATAATCGCCCGTTTTCACATTGATAAAATATGCCGAATAGCCCGTAATTGTTATATACTGAAATAGCAGGAGAGGTTAATAATAACATTACCAGCGTTATCAGTGGTGGTCAGTTAAGACAGAAGTCGCAAACTTTTACCTTAGCAGGTTGTTGTTTGCTGTGTTATTTGTCTGAGTCAAAAAAAAAAAATCTAACTTTATATATCTTTTTTTAGATCCAGAAAATGCAAGTGGTGATGCGACAACAGAGGATCTGTTTTGGACGAACGTATGCAAAAAGGGTATGCTGTTACGGCGAAGTCCTTTCTTGATATTTGTCTCTGGATAAGATCGCAAAATGTGGAGCACGATGTTAGCATCAGGGTGCTTAACCGACCATTACTGCGGCTGGGTTTTGGTTGGGGTTCAGTAGCTATACATTTTGTTCCGGTCCCGCTCCGGTTCAGTGATGTCGTCCAACTATCAATTCAGTTACCGGTTTAAACAAGCGCGAACCGGTTCACATCGATTAATAACTACAGCTTAGACCAAAATCGCCTGTCGACATCCTGCGCAATAAAAAAGAAAAAAAAAACATTCACAGCTTTTTGTGGTTAAGAAAACAAATAACGTTGATCTCGGCGTCATCTGTATTAAAAATAAAACAAAAAGGGGTGAACGGACGCACGAGAAGCGATTATTTGCGCTGCACTACCCTGGTTCACATTCAATCCCTACTATTTTCCATAACGACTTGGACGAGCATCGTGCCGGCGTGTGTTTGTGTATCACTAGTGCGTGATGCACGTTAAAAGCTCCAGGCTATCAGTGGTTATAATTCAATTAAATACAAAAGTGCAAGCGAGCTGGACAAGAATGCCGAAAACAATCCCTGGAGGAGGGGAAGAAGGAGAACAAAGGACAAACACAAATTTCCAAACACAGCTAGGTGACAGGTGCGCGACCGAAAAATCTGCCTGGTCCGGGTATCGAACACGGAACCTCTTCATTTCCAGGGAAGCGCTCTACCAACTTGTGTGCTGTTTGTCCTTTGTCCTGCTTGTTTTCCTTCTCAAGGGTTCTTTTTGGTCATTCTTGTCTAGCTCGCTTGCACCTTTGCATTTAATTGCATTATAATCATAATCTTAAATTGCGAGATTCACCCTTGTTGGTGTTAGACTGGTGGCAGCTGATAAAACCTGTTTGCTCTACTGACGTCTAACCCCTGGTTAGCTCAGTTGGTAGAGCGCTTCACTGGAAATGGAGAGGTCCGGGTTTGATTCCCGGACCAGGCAGATTTTTTCGGTCGCGCACCAGCCACCTATACTTCGTCTCACCTTAGTATGGACTATTGTTAGCCGCGCGTGCTAAACGCTCGAGCTAGTCGCTTTGAATGAAGCCGCGGCGGCTGCACGAGCGCTCGTGCAGCAAGTGCTCTAGTCAAAGCAGTCAAGGCTGGCCGCTCGCGCTAGCACAGCCTTCGCGGTTAGTCCATGCTAGGGTGAGACGAAGTATAGCTGTGTGTGGACATCTGTGTTTGTCCTTTCCCTCCTTGTTTCCCTTCTCCAGGGATTATTCTAGTTATCAGTGGGGAACTGAATAATGGGGATATATTTCTCACCTGCAGCGTAAACCAGTGTCGCCGTAGCCCAAAGGCAGACCGACCTTACGCTGTACAAACACTAACTTATTTTTTTTATTCCTTAGCATTGAAACTCTCGCTATGACGAACACCCGTCGATGTCTCTAGTTTGTCAGCGCCGGGAAGAGAGGAAAAAGAAGGGAGAGAGAGTGGCGCGTGGAAAGCTCCCATTGGTCAGAAGCGCTGACGTCCGGGGGCGTATCCCCTCCCTCTCCTTCTCCTTATCTTTCCGGCGCTGACAAACTAGAGACACCACCGGGTTTTCGTCAAAAGTAGCGTTTTCGTTTTCCTCAAAGGAGGGTCGCACAGCTGGCGCGGAGCCAGACGAAGCCAGAGAGGATGAGGCGCCGCGGCGTGGTGGAATGCAGGCGCGCTCAGTTGCCGCTTTGCCGTTGTCTGATGTTTTGTAGCGTGAGCTACACTGGCCGAGGTTGAGCAGTTTCGCGTGGCTCCGGGAAAGCCGTGCTGCGCATGCGCGAGGAGCAGTGACGTCACACAACGCACAGCTGCCGCGCCGGAGCCGCCGCCGGCGGCTCCGGCGCGCGGATTCTTAGGGAATACGTTAGCATGACCCTTGGGAAACGCCGCACACGTCCACCTTCGGGAAACGCTAAAACTTACCCCGTGACGAGGACAAAAACAGGCGGCAAACAATATAGGAATCAAAGGAGAAAGCCAACTAAAAAAGTCAAAACAGACAAGTGAAGGGGTCAGCGTTAGCGTTTCTCAAAGTGGGACTTTTGTGGTGTTTCCCAGAAGTCATGCTAACGCATTCCCTAAAAATGCACAACGTGTTGTTTTTTTTTTCGTTTTTTTTTGACAGGGGGGGGGGGGGGGGGAGCGGGTTAGAATGTATGACGTGAATGTTTTATGAATGAGTGAAATGAAACCTGATAATATAATAGGGTGGTTTCATTTGAAATCGAACACGCTTGTCGGGGTGGGTCTTTCGATTTTTTTTGAAAAAATATATGTAATTGCCCCATTTCCGGAAAGAACAAAACCGCTTTTCAAAATTTTTTAAAAAAATATTTCGCTTCACAAAACAATATTGAGTGGAGCAGGGTGAAAATCTGTTTTTTACTTCTTGATTTTTCTACCCAGTTCTGTGCGCTGGTATGAATACGGAAAGCATACAAAACTCACAGTAATTTTTTGTGATCTTGTATGTTATTTTAACCATTTTTTAGTTCAAAGGAAAATACTTTTGTATTTTTGTTTATTGAGGTAAAAAATGACAAACATCGTCTCTTTGACAATCTGTTGACATATTCAGAGCCTTGTAACTCATGAGTTAATATATTTGTCGCTTACCAAATACTATGCGGGTGTAGCCCTATACATGGGCTATCGACGGGCATAAGTTTAGTTTATTTTATTTTCACTGAAGTTTTAATATAAAATTTGAAATATCGTCGAAAATGAAATTTTCGACGATGACGATAGGTTTAATGTATTATCGGTATTATTATATTCTTCCAAAAAATGAAACGAAAATGAAATCCGAGTGACGGTTTTCACATCGCAACCAACTCCCGAAGCAATGTCTTGCCTACTTTGTCCAATTTCAGCAAGCGCGATTATTTTGTCTTGTCTCCTGCGGAACACGTGACATAGCACTCCAACCTTGTGGCAACCGGAATAATGCCTTTCGCCTTTTATACCTCAACACACGTCTAAAATATGCTTTCCGCACGGAACGTGAATCATAAGCGACCAATGCGGAGCGCAAGTTCGTCTGCTTCTCACCCACAATCCTTCTAATCAAAGTCAATCACAACACGGTGTTGTTATGACGTCACCGCAAACCCCTGCGCAATAAGCAGACAACTTGCTATTTGAATAGGGTTGCATCTTTCATTTAAATTCATTGCGAATCATCTCGATGATCAGAGCCATTTGTGCTTATCTGTGACAGTGGCGCCAATATAGTATGACAATATTCAGATGCGCAGGGGTGGTGTAAAGTCCGGCCGAAGTGACATGGTCTTTTGTATTTATAACAAAAAAATCAAGAAACCATAGTTTTGTTCCTAGAAGGGACATGTTGCGTGCTCTAAGAAAATTAAATGAAAACTTTTGATGCGGTAGGCATGACAATATTTTTATGCTCATCGTGGTTACCAAAATTGTTCATATTGAGCCCAATTATTACCGCTTCCCCCCTCATCTATATCAATCAGATCATGACCGTCACGTGCAGCTTTTGCGAGACATTCTCTTCACGATGACTCTACAGATGGCTTCCTGATCGGCCACTTCCCGCTTGCCGAGGGATCACTGTTGTCATTCCTAATATCATATCAAACATAGGGTTTTTACATTTGTCGGCATCGATCGAACACTGCTGCTTTCTCTATGACTAAAGCGAGCTCCAGTTTATCAGCAGTTATAACATCACCTCCCAAAACTTGGGGCCAGCACCCGAAGACGGCAATTCTAATCAGCCATGCTTTTGTGATTCACACGTCTAAAGGCTGGAATCCCGATAAAAGCTATGCGTCCATCCCTTTGAAACGGAATGGTTTGGTCCCAATCGCCCGGCTCCCAGAACGAAACAACGCTCGACGCGCCGCGTGCGGTATTTTCGCTGCTCCCGTCGGCGTTCGGCCGGGGTTGCTCATACGGCCGGCGGCTGTACGTATTTGTCGACTGTGTTTAGGCCCCTTTACAGGGACATGCTCTGAATGAATTTTTTTGAAAATATCAATAAACCCTTGTACGCATGATTTTCTTCATTAGGCGCATCTATTCTGCTCCAATCTTCCTGCAGCAGCGCTTCGAGGAACGTTTTAAGGGCTTTGTTCGTAATTGATTGGTATAATATTTTAGGACTTTTGTTTGCTGATAGTTGAGCTCTTTCCACACAAAGGAACACAGGGAGGTGGTCACTGACGCAGCGGAATATAACCCCGCCCAAGCATATGCCTGCAAGGAATTTGTAATAAACGGACCAATGACGGGTTGCCATTCAGTTGTGATCCTAGTTGGCGCATTAATCATGTTGACAAAACCATTGTATAACACTTTTAACGTTTCTGGTGGATTGGCCGTTGCTACTCATGACAATTCCTGAAATCTCCTGCAACAATTAACTTTTCTTTTTTTTTTTACTAACGAATGTTAGGAATTTATTGTAGAATTCTAAGAATGTCGGAATATCTCTGTTATGCTGTGGAGTAACAAACGAAAAACACTGTTTTGTCTAAACAGAAAGAAAGAATTTCATAGTCGGGCGTAATTACACCGTAACTATCAAGTATCGTTATAAGTTTAAACCTAGCAAGCTAAAGTGGTACTTGCTTCATCACGCACTTACGAATATGCAACATAAGAGCTTGACGAAAGAAGTACCACAAAAGCGTGCTAGGTTTCAACTTATAACGAGTGCTAATTTAAATTCGTCTTTTGCTGAGTTAAAAAAAAAATCGGTTGAAGCGAACTAATCGGTGAAACCATCCGAGATAATGTTTTTGATTTATTTACCCATACATTTAAACGACTCTACGAAAAGTATTTCTCTACAGATCCATCGGAAGAAACAAAAAGTCTTGAAAACCTTGGAGAGTCCTGGGGTTACTTGGAAATATTAGAATGAAAAATTGCCTCCACAAATATTTTTTGAATACGATAAATCCTGATAAACTAAGGATTTTGAAATCATATAGAAAAAAACTTGAATAAATATATTAGATATGCTAGGAAACAATATTACTTTAATTTGTTAAATACGGAGATTGACCATTCATATATAGTGTGGAGAAACCTTAAGTCAGGTATAAATCCTCAGAGTTCGACTAATGACATCGAGAAACTCCATGTGAACGGAATAGAGATATCTGATCGATCTCTTCCAAATGTTTACAGCAATGTTTTTCGAAATGGAGGGAAATCATTGGGACACTAATATATTGATGCATTGCAAATAAAATGAGAGCACAATCTACCTGAATCCGGCTACTCAGGCAGATGTAATATCCATATTTCCAAAAGCACACAACAGCACCAGCTGTGAAATCGAAGGAATTTTATGATAGTTAAGCATGTTATTGAAGTAATTAGATCTTGCCTAGTTCACATCTTAAACTTTTGTTTAGAAAATGCGATTTGTTTTCCAATGATGCAGGCAGCTAAAGTTACAGTTCAATATAAAAAAGGCAATGAAAACATTTTTGGAATTTATAGACCAATTTCTGTCCTTTCTGTGTTTTAAAAAGGCCTTGGAAGCATCTTGCACGATTGCCTTGAAAGCTTTTCAGCATAATATAACAATTTAACTGCGTGTCAATATGGGTTTCAAAACAATTCTTCCACGTAGTCAGCATTGCTTGATCATAAAATATTGTATACTCGACAAATGTGAAGACCAAAATATCGTTCATGTTGTTCGTGTAGATTTTACAAAAGCATTTTATTACCTAAACCATAAAGTACTCTTCCAGAAGCTCGAAAGATTTGACATCAGAGGACAGGCTTTAGCACTACTAAAGAGCTACTTGCTCCACAGGAAGTAGTAGGTACAGATTAGCGGTTATATGTCAGATGCAAAGGATCTAACTTCGAGGGTGCCTCATGGAAGTATGGGAGGACAGTTTTTGTTTAAAATATATATAAATGATTTACTAAATATAAACACGGAAGCAAAATTTTGTATCTAAGCTGACGACACCAGTGCCTTCGAATGTGGTCGGACGGGCGATAAGATAGCCGTTACTGCCAATAACTTACTAGCACAATTACAATCATGGGCAAACACAGCTGAGACAAAGGCTCTTTTCTTTAGACCTAAAAGCAAATTCGTTGAAATTTCAACCAATATCATGTACTCGTCACCAATTGAGGTTTTTGATCATTTGATACACTATGCTCCGAGTCACTAGTGGTGTGCAGTGCATGCGAAGGCAACGTGGGCCGAAGAGGGAAAGCGGCGAGCACTAGGAAGACGGGAGGGGACATGAGGGTAAGCGAGGGCGAAGTTTGAAAGGAAGAGCACGAGGAACGTTTGAGAAAAGAGGAGGTTTCTCTCCACCTCTAAAACCTTCCTAGTGCTTGCCCCTTCTCCCCTCGCCTTGCGTTCTCTTCGCCTGTACTGCACGCAAATAGTGAAACGAAGTATCAAAGCTAAATCTCGTGGTAGGTTTAATGTATTATCGGTATTATTATATTCTTTCAATCGGTGTGAACTTTACCAGTCATTATTTTCTTCTCATCTTAACAATTGTCATTTGACTTGGGGGAAACCACAAGATCGAACCTTCAGAAAATAAATCTTGCAAAAAAGGCTCTAAGGACAATTTTCCTTTTCGGCTATGACTTTGAGAAAGAAACACTTTTTCGCAATAAAAGTCTTCACATTCTTCAACTTTAGGTTATGCATAATATATGAAGTAGAGTACAGAAAAAATAGAGACTGTTCGATCTCTCTAGCGTCACTACAGAAAAATAAAAAGCGAAATTTATTCTACTTGTAATTCTGAAACTTGGCTCATTAAAACCTCCCGCTTCAATTATGGCCTTCAGAGAATCAAAATAGCCTTCCCGAAGCTACTAAAGAGCGTAACCTTAAAACACGTAGGACTCTTTCACCCCAAAAATTACAATCTTATTTTTTGTGTAACGAGTGATATAGTTAGTTATACTAGAGTGGCATTTGTGTGGTATTTTCATTTTTGTTTGTTTCTTCATTTACTGCTCTCTTTCTTAGCTAATATTGTTCAACTTTTCTTTTTTATAACCCGTGTGCGTACTCGCATTGCCGCTGCTGCTAAAACCTGTGGCGTTGGGAACCCGTCATGTTGTCCATGCAGTTTTTCCCAGCCCGCACCATTGTAGAAAAATGGTTAATAAACATTAAATTGAATTGAATGGAATTGAAGTAGCTGACATTCACCATTGTCGCAGAGTAACAATGCAATTCCGCGGCCTCATCCGCCGCATCAACTTAAATACTTGGTCTTACAGTTTGGCAACCTGAAGGCATCAGAGTCACTTATGCTCCAAGCCTCCATTAACAAAATGATGGAAAATTCAGTAAATGGTCATTCTAAACAAGTCACTTTGTTCCTACAGGCCTAGTATTCAAATGCACGAGCAGGCAAAAATCACTTGGAGAATAAGAGCAGACTGTCATGCATTGTTCATGCTTCTCTTCAAAGACAAATGCAAAGGAAAACAAAATTTTTAAAAAGCCTGGATGAGAAAAGGATGTAATGAAATTAATTTACAACGAAATATAGAAATAGAGCTATATTCATGGCGCGAAACGAATTTTTAGTGTGCGCCCGCGGGGGCCGCCACTACAGTAGGCCTGTACACCGCCGCACTGCACCGCCGCCGCCGCCGCAAGTCACAGAGACGCCGTTGAGAGAGGCCACTGAAGTCCCCGGAACACCCATACCGCCGCCGCACGCTGAGCGTGGCGCGCCGCCGGCTGAACGCGTTTCTCCACACCGCCACCGGAAGGAAACCCTCCGGCGCGGCGCCGCCGTCGATTTTTGACCAGCTCACAGATCTATCACATGGTGCATGCGCCTTTTCGAGAGCTTCTTCTGTGCTCTAAAATTACTTATTAACGTTCGTGTTTTTTATCTGTAACACTTAAAACGACGATTAATAAGTAACTTTTAGAGTCCATCGGAAGCTCCCGAAAGAGCGCAAGCACCACGTGACTATATTGACCAGTCACGTGACCATTGCGGCCATATTTCTGCGGGCTCCCGCGAGCGCCAACAACAAATCCGTTTCGCGCAGTAAATATGGCTCTACTATTTTTGTTCGTTGTTGTGAATTTATTTTATGGCATTCTGAATGAACTGCTTTCTCTTTTCCGTCCAGACTGAATGAACTTTTTTTCTCTTTTGCATATATCATATAAAAATAATAATAAAACAAACGAAATTGGGGGGGGGGGGGGGGGGCCCCCCATACGTTTCACTACAGCAAACTCGCTTTTTCGCAGCAGCAACAACAATATCGAGAGAAAAAACAGCTAGAACAACAAAAACAAAACCCCTATAAGAAAAACGTGCGTTTTTCCCTCCAAAACACGAAGAAAAAGTAACATAGAAAAAAAGACGCAGCCGGGAAGGGCAGCTCTTCCCGGATAAGGCAGTCGTGCTGACCGAGATAAGAACACGCTAATCTCCATTGATACGGTTGAGCTTTCGTCGTAGGCCATGCCTCGTGACTTTGGGCTGTTCTGTTGGTTCCAACTCTGCACATGGGCAGCTCAGATGCAGATGAGGTGGAGTTGAATATTATATCACTCTTTCAAACCTATCAGGGGAAGTGTGTTGTAATTCTTATAAATGTGTGTGCGCGTACCAGCGTTACTAAAAAAACTCAGGTGGAAAACTGCCATAGAGCCTGCTCTGAAAGAGTGACACCGATCCGTACTCGAGAACCGTGCTAATGGCGATCGCAACGCCGTCATTTTGTAGCGTGAGCTACACTGGCCGAGGTTGAGCAGTTTCGCGTGGCTCCTGGAGAGCCGTGCTGCGCACGCGCCAGAAGCTGTGACGTCACACGGCGCACAGCTGGCGCAAAAAAGTCAAATTTGGGGGTTTTACGTGCCAAGCCTACGACGGGCATCTGGCACGCCCCAGCGGAGGACTGAGGATTGATTTGGACCACCTGGGGATTTTTCGACGTGCAACCGAAAGCTCGGTTACACGGCGCCTCCTCCGCAATAAGCCTCCGTCAGATTGCGGGCACCTCGGCCGGGATTTGAACCCGCCACATAGGGATCCATAGGCCAGCGCTCTCGCCTCGGAGCCACCGAGTCGGCTGCACAGCTGGCGCGCCGGAGCAGCCGCCGCCGCGCGCTCCGCCGCCGCCGCGCGCGCCTCGGCGTCTGCGTATTTCTGAGGAGTGACGTCATAGCCGCGGCAGACGCACTGGCGCCGCCGCGTGCCCAGCTGTGCGCCTCCGTTGCGCAGTAGCCAAGTCTGACGCTGCACCGGCGCCGCTTGATAGCGCCTCTCATTTTGTGCGCATGCGCAGAGGTATCAGGGGGGGGGGGGGGCAGACATATAGTGGGGCTTTTGCCACTGTGGTATAGCCATGGAGAAGGAGAGCGAAATTGCTGCACAGCGGCGCAAAAGAGCGGAGAAGCTTAACTCATCGGATCCCGATGTAGTCACATAATGCGTATACCGTGTGTGTGTAATTGAAGCAGCAGTAAGCATGATAATCAAGCTAATCCTAGAAAACCAGGAAAGCTAAGAATAACCAGCTGAACCTAAGCTCACGCTACGTATATCCTGGCATAGCCGAGCTAAGCCACTGCAATTTGTTTTCCTCAGCGGACACTCGGGGAACTGCGCATCTGCTTGTATTGGTTCGGTGTATAGCATGCGTTAGCGTCAGCTTTGAGTGTCTTGTTTTGGCTGTAATCGTCCATGTTGGCGACGAAACACATACGGTGGAAGGTTTTTAAGGATGACAACCCCCGTGCCCCAAGCGTACGAGGAGCAAATCACCACCAAAGGTAGGACACGCCCAGGTCGGGAGGCGCTACCTGAAATCGCCGGTGAGACATGGTTCTATAAAATCAATATTAATTGTGCCGCAAAATCTTGTAAATAAAGTGGTTAGGAAACATCACGCGACTGTCATTCTTTACTAATCTCCATTAAAAGTTCCTACAAAAAAAGCTTTTTCGACTTAAAACGAAAGAAACACGCAAGATGATAATACAGACGACACAGCTTTCACCCCCCCCCCCCCCCCCCCCGCTCTCCGCCGCGCCCCCGATTGCACGAAGCGACGCTCGGTGTCATCCACGAGAGAGGCAACAGAGACCAGACTCCCGACCGCCCGCTGTGTTCGCCCCTGCTACGGTCTCCCTCTGTTTCTAAATTTCTATTCACACGATGCATCTTGTTGGCAAATCTTGATTCGCGAAACTAGGTTTCGGGAAACCGATTCCTCGTCTGAACGCTACCGAAAAGGTGGCGCGCCTCCGAAAAAAGTGGCACGTCTTCCTCGCTTTTTGAGCAATTTTTCGCTGAAACCTCACCGAGGCCTGTCAATCACCCGATGGAGAAACGCGGACTCTGCCAATGGCCGCTCGACTTTGTTATGACGTTTGACCTTCGAGGAAGAGCGAGCTTTTGGAGGAGTCTGATTTTCGGCCAATTCCGTATCCGAGCCAAAGCCGAAAGAAAAGCGACAAGCGGAGCAGTGGTGCGTACGGGCGACGAGTCTTGTTCCTACTCGCTTGCAGGTGTGTGAACGCCGCCTACAGTACGGGTTGGTGGCGCAGTGCAGATTCGTCAATAGTCGCGACGAGTGCAAGCACCGGATATAAACCTGATGGCTGGGGATAACTTTCTTTATTAGCGGTGCAAAAATGTCCGAAATGCTTCGAGGCCTGTTCTTTGACGTTCACGGTCTTTCCCGGGTTTGGCAGGACTAGTAAACCCAGTGAGCCGAATCTGACGAAGTTCATTGAGTGGTATTAATAAAACAGACTGTATCTTCACTCTGTGCGTACTTCATATCATTTTGATGCGAAACGCTTGGTATTCCCGGTGCAGATGACAATGTTTGGCGAAATTCTCGTGAGTCAATACGTCACAGGTTTCGCGCGTCAAACTCCACGTGTGAACAGGCCGATTTCGCGAAATTTTGGTTTCGCTAAACTGTGGCGCGTTGAAAAGATGCATCGTGTGAATAAGCCTTTACATCTCCCCTCAACCCCATCCCCTTTTCCCCATCGCCTCCCCAAGTCGAGCTTTGAGCGGCTATCCGCCCCAGGAAATCTGTCGTTGCAACTCGAAAGCTGTGTCGTCTGTTTCGTACTTCTGTGTGTTTCTTTTGTTTTACGTCAAAAAGCATACTTTATAAACGCTCATAGTGACCACAGCAACAAAACAATTGAGCTGCCATGTTGGCGGCATCGAGCCTTGCAGTTTCGGTTCTCTGACTCTAGTTCAGGTTGAGTCGCGCAAGGGCCAGTAGGGCAATCGCAAGTGCCAATTCTCAGCAGCTATAGAAATCAACTTTCATGTTTTGACTCGTCTCTAAAGGGTGGCGCTGTTATCGTATTTAATTCGGTCTCGGTGGACGAAAGCGGTCCGGGTATCAAGGGTGAGTTTCCCAACTGAGGATTTTAGTAACGTTGTCTCGTACAGAGCATTTCTAATTTTCCTCGTGTTTCGCTTTAGTATTGAATGAAATAAAACAAATAGGGCTTCATGAATGTTTCAAAAGCGAGAAGGCAATCTTCCTCTGAGATTCGGTGGCATATGGTTCGACGTTGTGGAGGGGTAACTTATCCAGTGCGGTCGAACACTTAACATGAGGTATCTAACGTGTTCCACGCTGTTGCGATTACACAAATGCACACCTGTACGATGCCTGTTTATGTGAAAACAAACAAAGGCGCGGCTCAGGTAGATGATTAACTGAGCAGATCTATGACGTTTGCATCAAATTTGATCCCCGCCGCCCCCCCCCCCCCCCCCCCCCACACACACACGCATTTATCCCAAAACCGTTGATTATTTTCCTTAATGTGCTGAAATTAAAGTGGGCAAGGCGGAAGTGTGAGGTCATACCGAGGTGAGGATTCATCAGCCTATTCATGATATGCCGAAGCCTGCCCCAATTCTATGAGCCTAGTTCCACAGTATAAAGGTGCTTCTTATGTTTATGCGACAAAGACTACACGTCTATTAAAACTCTGAGAACACATACGGTTGCTGAAAACTGAACAGATCTGGAGCTAACCTGATATCAAAACAACTTAAACCTTTGCTTTTTTTTCTGATCCTATAAAACAAATTATCTATTTGGGTAGAAGAAGGTTTCGTGTACCACGTGTGACTTGGCAGATCGGATCAGTGCCGCCGTGCGGATCGTGCAAATCCAGCGTTTTTAAAACGATGCGGAGCAGAGCCGTATATAGAAATAGTTCGGTCAATAGGAGATGTGGACAGAGCCAGGGCGTGCATCCGACACAAATAGAGCGCTGGACATGCACTTTTGACCAACCAGAAGCCGAAAGTATCCGCCCACTGGTGGTAGCGAGAAACAGTGTTAATAAGTGCGTAAGAGTTAAATGTATAACTCTTTATGGATGAAAATATGATGCACGTTTTGTTTCGATTATGATCATGCAAAAAGGTGTAAGAAACGAGTGTGCCAGTCCAACTCTTGATTGCTCGGACGGAGTTCTACCTCCCTGACGGCAGATGCCATGACCTCGCCGCCGGCGTACGGATTACGTCGATCTCAACTAGTCGCGCAAGCGACTTGCAGAATAATACCCCTGTCAGACGGGCACCTATAATGACATTTACCCCAAATGACATTCAGTGTAAATGTCATTTAGGCAGTGTCACACGGCAACTCAAATGACATTTGACTTAAATGACATTCGAGCTCAACTGAGTTCTCCCAAACTCATTTACGGCTCGTAAATGTGTAGTCTCGTCAACAGCGGTCAGCACAAGTTCCGCGAATTGAAATAAAACATTATAAATAATATAAATACAATTGAAAACAATGCATGTAGCAATTATTTTAGACAAAAATGCTTATAAGGTGTATATCTCGCACACCTTTTGCGATATATTTGTTTAATATACTCGCGGTCTCAGTTGCGCGTCAGAAACGCGATCCGACGTTCCGGCAGTTCCGGATCCATCGCACTACTATGATCATTGTCGTCAGCAGGCTCCATCGCTACAGGGTCACGGTCTTCGCTTGAATCGATCGCAGTCGTAAACGTCAACGAGGTATACGAATCCGGCGAAGAACGAAAGAGCGCGAGGAACAACGGCGAGCAAGATGCACGGAGTTCCGAAAGCAGACGAGCCAAGCGGCGGAACGGCTACGGCTACGGATTACTTGGGATTGCTGACGTCGTGTCATAGTTGCCACAAAATACCTTGTCTCTGTCAAAATGTGTACTTAGTTTTCATCACCGTGTTTGAATTTTATGTTCTGAGAATTCATTACATTTTATTTACTTAGTAAACAATAAAATAAACACTAGTTTGCCGGGTTAACAACAGACCGCTATCGTGATAGACATCACCTAAATGACATTTGAGTTGCCCGTCTGACACGACACGACTTAAATGTCATTTGAAAATTCTAAAGGCCTTTAGCGTAAATGACATTCAAGGTGCCCGTCTGACAGGGGTATTACTCTGTTGCAATGTTCAATTTCGTGTCTCGCGAACACCGCCAAGGTATTATTCGAGGCTTCTGGTTGGCTACATTCGAATTTGGGAAGACTCCCTGGAGCACGCCCAGCCCACTTTCGGCCAATGGCGCCTCCTCATTTGCCTCCTATACCTCCCAATGCATGGCCAAACTCTCTAAATAGGCGTTTTCTGTTTCCTGTCGGTCTCAGTCACGTAGGTTCCGTATTTTGTTTGCGGAACGAAACAATAATAAAATATTTAACCTGGAATATGCCAGAAAATATAGGTTTGGCAAAAGAAGAATGGGAATACTTGTTAGTGAGCGCGTTGGTGATGATGTAACTTTAGAAAGAGTTTTATACATAAAGACAGGGTACGGGAAAACCCATGAAAGATGTGTTGTGCCGTCCCCTGTCTTTATGTATAAAACGTTTTCTAAAGTTACAAAGAATGTGGACAATCACGCATTTTTCGTTAACCCTTTCCAGTAGCGTGCAAAGATCGAAACAATGCTTTACCCTATACCAGAAGTGACGACGTTCAAAATAGCTGCGCCCTTGTGGAAGAAGTGGTTACGGCTCTCATACGGAAAAACAAAGAACACTTAGCCCATCGCTTCAAGCCTACTATGCCGAACAATGAGCACACCTCCCCTTCCAGTCCATTCTACCGGCGTGATGAACTGCACATGTTTTGCTCGGCGATTTTCCGCGCGCGGTGCATCGGCCGGCTTGTCAGCAAGCTGGGAAAGCAGGGAGCTCTTGCCAGGTGCTCGAAACTGGCCTCCTAGAAGTCAGCAGCCCATGGCGGCCCCGCGAAGACCACGTTGCGACGACCGCTGCTAGGCTTGACACTCTTCACCCTCTTCAGCATTCGATCACCCTCATCATCATCCACACCATTTATTTATACAATGCCATTTCATCATCATTAGAAACGGCGCCGCAGGCCTTGAAGGTATGGGAAAGTTGTCTGTCTGTGGTGCCGCAGCTCTCCTGAGCCTAAATAAATATACCATATTATATGTAATCGCTCGGTGTTACACGTCGCTCGGTTCTTGCTCACATCTGTCTGCTGCTTAAGGCCCCGACTAGAAGCACCAAATAAGCTACGCTTCAGAGTAACGACACTTCAGCCACCTTAATTCTTAAAATCATGGTTGCCAGTTATCTGAAGCTTTATCTGAAATCGCAGTAAACGCTTTTATATCCTCCAGAAATGTAAAAACAGTCCGCCACAGAGCGAAACAATATAACCTGAGCTTTCCATCACCGTATCTAAAGCTGGGGAAGTCGCAATTTAGAATTGGGACCATCGACAGTTGCGTCTGCTCTACTATAAGCACCCACTAGCAGAACGGGGAACGAGGAGCCGATAACCTAAGCGTAGCTCATTTAGGAACATTCGCAAGCGGCAGCGTTCGCAGAACTACAGACAGTGTTACCAATATAGCCATTTTGCTGCTTGATTTAGGCCTATTTGGAGACAAACAGCTACCAAAACTTCTTCTGGCTGCAAGTTGCCAAATTAGTTATTTTCCCCAAATATGGCTCCGAAGTGCGATACTTTTTAATATTCTAGCTTCCATATATTGCCTTCTCGCGGTTTCTAGATGGGCACTAAAAAGTGTGGCTCATAATGAATTGAGTATTCCCCAACTAGAGTACTTAAATTTAAAACACTGAAAGAAATTTCCCGCTTGCCCTGAAATGCGCAAGAAGCCGAAGGCGTTGAAAAGTGAAGACCTGAAATAACCAAGAGAAAAGCATTTTCTTGCGCGGATTGGTTGCGTGCATGCTGCCCCGGGTATTCGGCAACAATTCCGCAGCGTCGCGAGTCGACATTTTTTTGGTCCGACACGCACCCTGCGGACCAGTTACTCACCTTCTTTTTATCACCTGACCCCGCTCCTTACGCCTGGGTATAGGAGGGAACTTTGATCGCAGGAAGAAAGATTGATGTATGAGTCCTAGTGTTTCCAAACATCCTCGACTTCGTAAGACCATCAATACTTAAAAAAAAAAAAACCAAGTCCTGCCTTGTCCAAGTCGGGGTAGTATTTTGTCTTGAATTGGGGAAAATAGGGCAGAGTTAAATATTTCATGTGACTTGCCCGCTACTTACTACTCTCCCTCAGAAACTAAGGACGAGGAGTAGACGATACCGCGCGGGGACGTCGTCAGAACACCGAGTTCTGCTTCGAATGATTAGTGGGTAGACCTAAATCCAGCTTTCTTTGTCTCCCCTGCACTCGTCGAACGCATTCGAATGCGAAAGCCGAACGTCGGATGCCGGCGTTCAGCGCTTGAAGGCGTTCGGCGTGTGCGGTGGAAGCAAAGGCAGCTAGCTTTAGGTATACTCAGAAATCATATCGAATCAAAGCTCCGAAGTCTGACGTCCCAGCACGTTCTCCTCTCCTCTGCTCCGTCAGTTTATCAGCGCATAGTCCGATCTCACCAGCCAGTTTCGTTGCGCCACCACCACCGGCATGCACCGTGGGAACCGTAGCCTTTCAGCACGCGCGACAACACCCGTGTGGGTCCGCGCGAGCAGAGCTTGAGACGATACGAGCTGGGTCGTGAACTGGCACTTGCCTCCTGTGAACTACACTTATGGCGGCGCCACGCATGCGTGGAATGCTTAGGGAGATAGGTCTATTGGTGCCATCCGCTGGACGCCATATCTAAGTTCGTTGATTAAAACTCGTGCTCAAAACGAGCTCACAGTACCAGGCTGCTAAGACCGGTAAAGTTAATGGTGCGGAATGCACGTTGCAAAAGAACTCTGGAAGCTTGACCTCAGCATGCGCCACGGTGTAATGGCATGTGCTCAGCAGTAGCGCACGCAGCTACGGCCACCAGTCAATACTTCCCATGGCGGGTATTCACTGGACGCCACGTTTGAGCGTGCCTTTCAAAGCGCATGCTCAGAGCGAGCTCACGCTAATAGCCTGCTAAGACCGAGATTCGTGATTGTGTGGAATACACGTTGCAAAAGAACTGTGGAAGCTCGACGGCAGCACGCGCTCAGCAGTCGCGCACACGGCTACGGGTGCCAGTGAATACTTCGTATTGCGACAGCTAGCGCTGTGATAAAGCTCGTAGAAATTTGTTCGTTATTATCCCCGAGAGCGAACACAAGCGTCGCTGTGGTCGGCCTTCCACGATTGGCCGAACGCTGACTATGACGTCAGAAAATGATTTATCATCGACGGAAATAAGAGGAATGAAAGAACTTCAATTTTGACGGTGTTGGCAGTGTTGCTTTGAGAGCGCAATGATTTCAAGCTTCCACCATGCTATTTACAAACACCATCGAACTTGTTGTTTGCAAGGTTAATGACGTCACGAGGGGGAACCATAGGAGGGCGCCACGAAAACATCTCGCCGCTAATAGAGAGTTTTAGTAGATCGTTCCGATGACTCCGATAACGATATCCGATACTCTGCCTCCGCCTTTGCGCTTACATATATAGTATCGTTAACGGGGGTATCGGAGGTATCGGAACGATCTACTAAAACTCTCTATTAGCTCGTAGCAGTTTTTTTTTTTTTTTCGCTGTGATACTTTTGACAGATTATTTTACTCTTTCACGTTTCGTGCTGCCCCTTTTTGTTTGCTGTGTGCTCCGAGAAGTTTTTTGCTAGCTGTGTCATTTCACTAGCTGGTTCTCTCCCTCAAACCTCCACTGGCTTTGCCAGATTTGTTACATTATTGTGTATTTAAAATATGTGAATAACCACCACCACCACCACCAGGAGCAATATCATCATCACCATCATCATCCTTGTCATCATGATCATCACGATCTTCATCGTCATTATCGGCATGATTATGATTATTATTATTATTATTATTATTATTATTATTATTATTATTATTATTAATGTCCTTTATCCTCCGTCTTCACCATTTCCTCTCCGGTACTTTACTCTGGGGTATATAGCCCACTTCCCCGTGAAAACATTAGGCACTGCGCAGGCTGGCTGGCTGCGACGCAGCGTCGTGGTTTTTCTTTTTTAACTAGCAGGTAACCGGCACCATCTCTCGGCTTGGCTTCTTTGCTACCGGCAAGCGTATTTTTTTGGTGTGCGCGCCGTTAGGTCGTGGCATCCAGTTTGAATGTACAAGAAACTTTATTGTAACATTTTAATTTTTAATTTCGAAGTACATATACGCAGCATGAGATCAATGTCTCGTTCCGTTCAACCAACCTTGAACTGGGCGCGACATTTGTTCTCAGCTCGGGCAACACGTATACAACTCGGTTACCGGGTGTAAGAGGGAAATACTTGGGAGGGTTTTCAAAATTTCATCAAGCAGATTTGAAGCTGCTGGAAATGTCAATTATTGTGAAGGTGCTGATGAGTGTGATGAGCCGTAAACACGCTTTAGAGCAGTGTAGAAAACTTAATGCTAAGAAAATTTCGCGACGACAAAAGCACATTTAGCAGACAAGTGAACAATCAAGTATTTGGTAAAGTGACAGTCGCCAGAGTATCCGATAGCCAGAAACAATTATTAAGCCATCACCCGGTTAAAATCGTGTCATGTGCTTTCCCTTTACGTCTGCGTTGGGGCATTTCATCGCGGTTACTTCTTGCGTCCGCGTCCCCCGACTTTCTCAAGTCAAGGTTGCTGGCACCCACCTGATCCGAAGAGAGACAAGGCAGTAAGAAAGAGAGAGGAAAGAGTTTGGCGGTCTGAGCGGCTCGGACTCCTAAGCCTCAAGCCAAGCCACAAAGCGGCGAGACTGCCATCGCTTTGTCTAATGCAAATGAGCGAAATGGCCTGTGTTCTCCCTAGTAAAGTAATTGATGTTGCCAACGCGTTGTCCCTTCTACTCACCAGCCGCTCATAGTCTCCCAAGCCAAACCGTATTGATTCCTCGTTCGGTGATAAGGTCAGCCCTATTTGGTAACCTCCAAAGTAGGGTGAATTGTGAAGCACTTCACTGCACCTTGGCTCCCCTTCCTCTATTGCCTGAACGGTTTCGCACCTACTTGCGTCACTCATTAGTTACATCTATGAAATATCTATTTAAAAAATTACCATGTACCACCAACTGTATACGTTAAATTTTCTAAAAATGGTAAATGTAAGGATGGAGGGTATCTTCTAAATTGCTTAATTTGCAGAAGAAAATACACATTTTAAAGTCTTTTGAAGATTTTTGTAACAGTCTATTTTCTTCATTTACTTTTCATGCGCGAAAGAAAGTAGTTTAAAGTTGACGACTACCTTTAAGTAAAAGGAAAACTATGTTCCCGCGTCTTGATTGATGAAGAAATGAGAAGGTTAGAAAAAAGCGTTGTAACATAGGCCTTTGATCATAGCTGAATATTCTGGAGGTAAACTTTTATTTCCTCAAGAAGAGGCAAAAAGGCACTAAACTCAGTGAATTACGCGTTTATTTTTTCATTTATTATAGCTATAGAGCAGCTATTGAAGCCATTCAGTCGTTGGAGAGAATAAACATGTAAACAAAACAAGAAATGCATAATAATATGTTGTTTCGTTGCCAGCGTCTTTTTTTGCTGAAAGAAAATCAGAATTTCTATGCTTAGTACCAATAGTATTATGAATTTTGTATTCTGACGGAGAAAAATACCAATTTCAAAAGAAGATGAGAGCGTAATACAATCAATCCGATCGCCACGGTTTTGATTTTGACCCTTTCATGCAAGCAATTTCCGGAATAAATTTATTTTTGACTTCATGTACATGATGTTTCGCGCACGTCAGATAACGAGTCTTTCACGACAACATAATCACATCGACGGACATCAAACCACGAGCATTAAATTATGATTAACAGGCAATCATGTAAAATATGCGAATTAATTCAATAAACAAAATTGGTCTTCTCCTGTATATTCTAGTGAAACATGTGTTGCTCGTCGTCAAAACATATCATGAATGCGAAACTACATGGAACGAAAAAGGTGACGAATTTCACAGGGTGGTGTTTACTCTTCGAATGGCATCAGAACAGTGTTTTCTTTTTTATTCCCCTAGTCACCATGCCACAGTAAGAACTTCGTCAGTTATTTGCCACATATTCGCAACATTGAGTTCAGCCGTAGCACCTGTTAGCATCCAGAAGACTGCAATTAATTCGCAGTCACGTTGCTTGACCTTTTAGTACTATTCAAAACAAAGTTTCGAAAAATTAATGTTTGGGGCGGTATAAGAGAGCATCGATCTTTAAGTAACTAGGTTCAGATTGCCTTTCAAAGTTTAAAGTAACTATTTAGTGTAGTTAAACATATCACTCCATCGGGTTACTTAAAAAAATGGTAATTTCTGTCTTTTCACCAAAGGTGTATGTCGCGGATAATTGTTTATGGATAACTTGTCCACACTCGGTTAATCGCCATCTAAGCTCTGAAATAAATGTAGATTAATAAGTTCAGGTCTTTCGGCAAATGTCTGTACCTTCCGCGAAAGCGCATACATAGCGCAATCCTCTTAGTTGCGGCAACATGACCGCGCGGAGACGGAAAGTTTTCCAAATGTTTTCAGATAAGAGTTAAGTTGTGATATCTGCCGAAGAACGGAATGATACTTGAATTATTTTTGTGTAATCTCTAGCTATCAAGAAGTACATAAAGTTTCTTAAACAACAAGGTCATTAGCTCACCCTCTCTAAAAGAGCGCAATTTGTAATCTATTGCTGGGGTTGAGTGATGAGAGATGAATAAGAGAAATTAGAAATGTAGCCAGTGCAGTACCACTGCTAGCCGAAGGGAGTTAACGTTCATCAAGCAGTAGTGCGACTTGAACGCACACTGGTACGATGCTCGAACGGATCAAAGAGTGTCCGGGTGGGGATTGAGCCCAGGAGTTCTAAGATCTGCACCGCAAGCTTTCGCTGCACGTGCTCCGGGGTGCAGTGCACCAGCACAAGCGGACACCAATCCTCCTTATTCTAAAAATAAGCAAATAATAATATTTTTTTCAAAAAATTTTGAAATTGTGGCTGGTAACAGAAACAGAAATTTACATGGGAAACAAGGCGTGACATTTTTTGGATACTACTGCGAGTGGCAAGACCTTCTTAGAGCCGAGACATTATCCGTACGTTTATAGTTCAAGCGTTCGATAAATAGAATAATATGTTCCGGCGACATAACGCGCAGACTGTTCACAAACCATGCCGGCTATCCCCACGGTGAGAGTCAGCTTGAATGAACAGGACAGTTTTGAGACTTTTGAGTGTGTGTGTCGATACCTGCAATCTTGGGGTGTTTAAATAATGCTTGTTTTCAATGAGTTCTATATTCACAAAATACGACTAAGCTGCAGTTAGCTGTGGGATATTGCATAACGTCAAGTATTTTGTTAGTGTGCTTTTTGCTAAGTACTGATTAGTTGAATTTGCTTTCGACAACTCGTATTTTATTTTTGTTATGTGGACACGCTACTACGAGTCTGCGGAGTTCTATTCAACAAAAAGTACTATGTTTCCTCGCCGTAAATGCTCTAGACACTATAAAGGTTGACGCAAAGTACCGCAACATCTACATAATACAAACTATTGTAGGAAATGCAATGCCTAAAAACCACGAAACCTGACAAAAAGCCACATGGACGGCTAACTTTGCACATCCTCAGTAACTAAAAAAACTTCTACTTCTATTGACATTTTAAACCATGATCCTTCAGGTTTATCAAATGGCTGTTTATTTGAGAAGGGACGCGAAATCGGATTTAATATTTGTTTCATTTAAACGTCAATCGACCGACACAAAAATAAATTCCTCTTGCGGGTTCGATGAATACTGAGGGTTAATTAGAGTAACTGTTTTGAAACACCTCGAACGTTGTTTCGCGGCTGTTTGAAGTTACTTTTCGGATATCTCGTAGCACATTAACGCATTTAGAAGCTGCACTTCATGTGCATTTGAATTTTACTTGCAACTCTTTACGTAGTCAGCAAAAAATAGTTTTTCATTAACGGTATATTAGCAAAGCCTACTAGAACGAAATACGGCAGGAAGACAGAACTAAGTATCTGTATGAAATTCTGAACCATATTGTGCATAGAAATGTTACTTTCCTGAACGCTTATTTACTCTATATTTACTTTAAATAGATACTTCAACAAAATATGAATCATGCCCGTCGAGTTCAGCAATAGGCTGAATGTTATCCACAGGATCCGTAAATGACAATCGCACGTTTTTATTTTGAGCCTGATGGCTGAATTTTTTGGTATAAACGGCCCACTATGGCACTGCGCACCGCGAGTTGCCAGTGGACAGAACGTAACATCCGGCGCAATCATGACGTAGACTGTCTCGGGATGAGCAAAGCTGTGGCGAGGCGGACTTCGACAGGAAGCCCTAGCCGTTCCAGTCACCGAAGTGACTGAAGCACTCCAGCGATCGGGTGAATGACCGCAAAGCTGCTTTTGCAGGAATTTCGGGTAACGGGTTATCGTCTATAATCTTGTAGAGGGACGATAGCGACGTCTGGGAAAGTCTTGGACACAAAAAAGAAAGTTTCGGTGAAAGGGGCGTACACCTTTTCCTTCTTCCTCCATGATGGGCAGAGAGCTGACGGGATGATGTCACGTTCAAGGCATGTGTATTTTAGGCAAGACAGATATCGTCACTACCTGTCAAGGTTCCTAGACGCGCGTAAGAAATGAGGCTTTAGCGACATCCACCAAGTGCCATTTTCTAATAATTAACTTTGTTTTAATATTTTTAATAAGCAATTGGTGTGCCCGATGTGATACTACTCCCGTGAACACATGTAGACCAAGAAATAAGCGCTTAAAGTTTGTTGTAGCATGCATTTAAAAACATTTAAAAACTTTTAATTTTTGCGAAATTTTTACATTCTTCATTTTCAGCGGTTCGCCACTACATGGGAATAACAATGGTAGTCGATTCGTCATTTCATAAAGAACAATGTGATTCTGGTTTCAATCGGCTCTTATACTTGGAAACATTTGTGCAAACGGTAAGTTACATGTGAGCAAATGAAGAAATATTGAATAGTTATGGGCTGCCTAACACCGACTTGAAGCGATGATCATAATGTACTGGAACAGATGGTGAACCTGGGGGCTCGATGATTGAACACGAGTTTGCGCACAAAAGAAATAAAACACATAACACGTAATTAAGTTATAGACGGTACTTCATAAGAAGGCAAATTCGACTTTTCTTAATTTCACTCGCAGGGTTTTGCCTCAGCTTTCGAAGCTATAAAAATGCAGTAAAAATTATTCGCCCAAATATAGCTCATCTCGTCTTTCCTTTGTAAACGGGATAATGAATAGAACCGTAAGATAAGATTGCAGCAGAAAATAAAGGAGGTTTGTATTGTTTTTCGCAAATACCCGTGTTACCTCTGTACAAATTTAACTATCCTTTCGATATTTATTCGTTCGCTGCCAGCAGCATACTGATATAATCCGAAATGCAAGCCTTATCCTTCCGTACAATTATAGGCACCTTTTACATAGACTAGCATCACAAATTACACCTGGGTGATGGCGCGGACAACTGCAGTACCACTAGGTTGTTTGAATAAAACTGATTCTTAAATAAGGGTACTTTGTTTTCCTCAAAGCGACGGGATTCGCGGGCCTAGTTTAATTGAATTCTAACAGAGCTTTCGTCTTATGTAGTTTCATCAAGTTAAGTACAGGTTTTTTTCTTTCCTCCCCGTTCTTTTCTCATGATATTTTGGCAATTCGCCAGGCCTTTTTTGCTGAAATTTTAGCTTTTTTATATACTAAGTGCAATAAAAATATTCACGAGTTTTACCTTATTCAGCCCAATTGCTTGTCTGGGGTAGTTTCTGATCGGGGAGGCCGAATACCAGACAAGGGGCCTGTTTTTATTGTAATTTTTTATAAACTTAAATATTTTCTGCTCGCATAAACAGTTGGGATGTTATAAGTTTACTTTCTTACTGCACAATTTTAGGACAAAGTTTCGCTCGAAGCAGTTTTTGAGGGTTTATTTATTCTATTCTTACTTTGACGAAAAGTGTTTAGTTACGTAACCTATATGAATATTATATACGCTTAAAATACAAAAAAAAAAAAAAAAACAAAAAAAACTTTAGTTTCTTTTTGACCGACGCAAAAAATATTGTTCGTAATTTTGTTGATGCTCAAAATAACATGTTTAATATCTATACAAATCACTATATAAAGGTCCGCTTATTTAGGTTTCTCAGAAGCAGCCATTCCAGCCAAATTCTACTCGAAAAAGCAAACAACGATTCTTATAAGTGCTCATTGCTCCCTAGAATATTATGAAATTCAAACACTATACCAAAACAAAGACTCAATAACGACAATTTAGACGTGCTTAAAAAATGCACCTACCAAATATGTATTTTAAGTTAGCTAACCCTCCGATTATTTTATTTAATTTGTGTATGGTGGCGGCCGTTCTGTCAGACAAAAGGTTTTACACTTGTATTTCCGGTTTGGCAGGCGGTTCATATATTACATAAGAAATTTTATAAACGTTTGGGCATCATGGCCATGCATTCCTGCAGTTGTTTGTTGCTGAGTGTGTGGTGCGTTGAGAAGTGTCGGAAGTTTTTCGCTAATTTTACAGGTTTTTTATGTTTCTCTTCTGAAATTATCTGTAGCTTTACTGCAGTCGTAGTTCTTTTTATTTACGAGGCGTGTTAGAAAGTGCTTTGTCTTTGTTTTGTAGCCCTTTGTATACATAAACACTTCTGTAACAACCGCAAACAAGTAAACAGTGTAAATAAATATATATATAAATAAATAAATGTTACAGATATATCAATTGATCACACATTTTCCAATGGGTGCTGCCTTAGCTTCTATGAGCATATTGGATACTACAAAACTCTGAAATGGTTTAGAGTTCCGATAATAACACATTGGTTCAAAATAACTGTAATCGGAGAACAAATGATTCATATTTCTGTTTCGAGGCGTTTGATTTTATATTCAAACTGCAGCAAATAGCTAAGATCATCACCATGGGGACCATCGGCCTCCGAACAGACTCTTGTCTCTTGTTCTTGAGCGTTGGCTCAAAGAATATCCTGACGGCCGGACATGGTTGAAAGTGGTTTTCTCTTAAATAAATTGTTTGTTCTTCTGACGAGGTTACAACGTTGGCGAAAAGGACCTAGGACCGCCGAAGAACAGCAGCAGCAGCTGCGACGACCTAAGTATGGTGGAAACCACAGCTCACCGCTTCCATGGTTGAGGGACGCTGATCAAGAAAATGTGAGAGAGCCTGTAGGGCTCTCTCACAAGGGCCAGCTTAAACAAGACCTCTCCACACAAGTATCTGAACCAGGGACTCAAACCGTAACCGTAACCGAAACCGTAACCGAAACCGAAAACCGTTTAGGAACGAAATTTGTTCAGTAACCGTAACCGCAACGATATCGCTATTCGAACTTTATAAAAACCGTAACCGTAACCATAACCGTAAATTATTTACCGGTAACCGGTTTTGACCGATATTAACCGAAAAATAAAAATATTAGTTTTTCTCAAGTATGACCGGGAGGAGAGTTCTTGAAACGTTGTGGCCATTTGACCGAGTTACTGTCGTATATTTCCGTTCAATCTAACTTTAGGATTAAGAATACTTAGTTGAAATCAGTGGTCGAGCTTATAATAACAAAGTCTCTATTTCTAAATCTTACACTTTCCTACATCGCTACATGTATTCAGTACGTGTCGCCTTCAGGGTATTAACTAATAGGTTAGACTTCTCAGATGTCCATCCAACTCGGTTCTATCAAAACCACCGATTTTCCTAACATGCGGTAGCCAGTATGAAGAAACGAGGTAAATTGATCATCATGCAGAGCTGGCGGAAAGGAAACCTGGTATTCATATAATCTGAAACATGTCGCGAGTGGCGATTTTGAAACAACACAGAAAGGAAAAACAATGTCAGAGGTTTGACATTGGCGTTTTGTATGATATATATTAATATATATATATATATATTAATATATATATATATTTTTTTTTTCTTCCCAGTTATATATATATATATGTATATATATATATATATATATATATATATATATATATATATATATATATATATATATATATATATATATATATATATATATATATATATATATAGTCAGGTTCCAACGTCTCTGAAACACTTGCTCTAAAACACCCGTAAATCGTGGTCGCTCATTCCAACCGCCAGAACCAACAACATCTCGAGCTACTTCTTCTTTCTCCTCAACTCGGCGGCTCGGCTGTGCATGACAATGGTCGCCGAGTCTCGTCGGCCAAACCCATACCTTACAATCCTCCCCCCTTAGATTAAATGTTCAGCCGGTCTTCATAAAACTTCAGCAGCTGGTCAGCATGTGCCAGTCCCGCTGGTTGTCCAGTATTGCGGTCCTTCAAGCGATAGTCGTTCAGCCCCACATTCCCCACTGCCACGAATTGCCCAGAGCGTCTCGGTGCCAATTTTGCCGCCACGCCTTGCTGGCATTGCTCAGAGTGTGCAGATCACGGAGCACTAGATCACCGATCCTAAAGTTACACTGGCGTCGATATCTGTTGTAGTAGCGGCGCGGCTGCTCTTGGGCTCTTCTCTGGTTCTCTAGCGCAAACTCGTGTGCGTCTTGCAGCCTAGATGTCACCTCTGCCACGAAGCCTGGAGCTCGGCTGTCTGGTGTAGGAAGCTGATCGGGGTTTTGTTCTCATGGTTTGCGGAGCTGGCGCCCATAGCACAGAAAAGCTGGCGTGTACCCTGTGGTCACACTTTCGCAAGTTCTGATCGCGAATGAAACTTCAGGGATACGTTGGTCCCAGTCCCGATGGTTATCGCAGGGTGCCACGAGGCACTGCTTAACTGTTGCGTTATGCCGCTCTACCATCTGCCGTGCAGGGTGGTGGGATACCGTGTGGCGGTCTTTGATGCCGAGGTGCTTCATGACGTCCTTCCACCTTGGCGCCTTTCCCTACCCTGGAGGTAGCGAATTAACTCGGGGACTTCAGGATCTTTCTGCTGTTCATCAGCAAGCTGGGATGCATTAAGGAAGAGTGATATGTCCGTCTTCTCCACTGTGGCATTTTCCTCGAACCGAAGCTCTGGCTCCACTGTCTCTATGGGGAACCATTCATCGGTTTCGGTGTCCAGTGCTTCTGACGCCGGTACCGTGACTGGAGCAGGGAACCTGCTCAAAGCATCAGCTGGGATGTTTGCTGCTCCTTGACGGTGTCTGATGAGGCAATCGAAACCTTGCAAGCGTAGCACCCATCAACGTACCCTGCTTGAAGTCTGTTCCGTGGTGAACATCCACTTGAGAGAAGCGTGGTTGGTGTGCACCTCAAACTTGGTATGTTCCAAATACTGCCTGAACTTGTCAATGGCCCAGACTACGGCCAAACACTCCCATTTTTGCACGGTGTAGTTCCTTTCAGCTGCGTTCAGAGATCGACTAATAAATGATACTGGCCGCAGTTGTCCCTCCGTGTCCTGCAAGAGGACTGCTGCGATGCCGGTGCCGCTCGCATCGGTCTCCACCACGAACGGTCGGTTGAGATCAGGGAGTGAAACCACCACCTCGTCTGCCAGCATGGTTTTGAGCTGCTGAAATGACATTTCTTGCTGGTCGCTCCTACGCCAGGATACGTTCTTCTGTAGAAGAATGGTCAAAGGACGGGCCACTTCAGAGAACTTTGGCAGGAAAGACCGGTAGTACCCGGCCAATCCAAGAAAGGCTTGAATGTCCTTGACACTTTGGGGGGTTGGGAAGTCGCGTACAACTGAAACTTTATCCGGATCAGGCCTGCACTCTCCCGGTGAAATTATGTGCCCAAGAAACTTCAGAGACCGCCTGCAGGCTTGCGTCTTCGTTGGATTGATGGTAAGTTCCGCGTGTGCGGTCCTAGACAATACCACTTCAATATGCCGCAAGTGATCTTCAAATGAACAGGAGTATGTCAAGACATCATCCAAGAAGACCAAACAAAATTGGTGCTTGATTCCCTCAAGTACTTTGTTCATGAGAGCTTGGAATATGGCTGGTCCACCAGCCACGCCAAAAGTCATCCTTTTGAATTCAAATGAACCCTTGTGGCATATGAATGCAGTCTTGGGGATATCCTCGTGGCGGACAGGAATCTGGAGGAAGCCTTGGGACAGGTCGAAGCTTGTGAACCACTGAGCTGTGCCCAACTCTGCCAGTACCCAGTCTGTCCGTGGCATTAGCATTGAGCGGCCGGTAATCCACAGCTAGTCGGTACCCTCCCGACTTCTTCGCAACCAGGACTGGGGCACAGGACCACTGGCTCGAGCTGGGTTTTTTCAAGTCCTGCTGCAGCAGATGTTCGATGCAGGAATCCATAATCTGCCTTTTGTGATCATTGACGGGCCAAGCCTGCAGCGAATCGGCGCGGAATCTCCAGTGTTGAGGCTGTGCTCAATCAGTCCCGTGCAACCAGGACGTTTGTCAAATAGTGTGCCAAACTTTTCCAGCATGGTTAAAACATCCGGATGCTTTGCATAGTCAACGTTAGGATTGTCGTCGTGCAGCAGATGTCGACCATCTGTAGGCGCCTTGGCCTGACGCCGGTCATTCTCTCGTAGGAACTGATCATCCGCAGGCTGTTCTCTCTGCACACAAGGGCCTTCACTTGACAGGGCGAACAATTGCTCTAAGCTATACACTTGTTCGGTATTGGCCTGACCGGACTCTTCTCTTTCGATTTTACCCTTGGAAAACGGGACACGCTTCTGTTGTTCAGACCCGATCGTTCAAGCGCCCGAAGAAATATGTATGGAGATGCCAGGAGATGCCAGTAGCGTTAAGAAAGTCTCTGCCTTGCACTATGTCCCTGCAAAGGCCTGGCATGTAGAGGAATCGCTGCTTACGTGATCTCCCTGCCCAATGCACTCGGCATCGTGCGGAGCTTGTTGTCTGAGACCAACCGGCTGCAAGACAAAGGCAGTGCTGCTCTTCTCGAAGAGTCGCTCCTCCAGCCACTGCTCTCTCAATAGCTGCATTTTCTGCTAGGCTGACGCTTGACCCGGTGTCCAGGAGTGCGCGAAAGATTCTGTCTCCTATGCGAAGCTCCAGAAGCGGCTCTTTTCCACCGGTGCTGCAGCTACCTGCACTGACATGTAGACGCCTGCCGGTGCGGCGTCTACTGCCTGCCGTTTCCCGGACAACTCGCTTGCATATGCCCGAGCTCGTTGCAGCGAAAACAGCGAGGTCGGCCCCGGCCCCGGCGTGCGCTCGTAGGACACTGGCGTGACATGTGTCCCACACCCCCGCACCGGTGACACTGTAGCTGGCGATCATAGCTGTTTTCTTGGGGCACGGCCTGCTGTCGGATTGGGCTGCCGAAACTGCCGAAACCCATGTGGAACGGTGCTACGCTGTGCGCCGCGACAGCACCAAGTTGGTTCCTGTAGTACGAAGGTTGCAGGGCCGCCGGATGCAGGCACCAGGGGAACGCGTTTCGAGCAGCGAGGGTGGGCGTGGTCCAGGCTGCTATACTCTGAACCGTCACCGGAACTGGACGAGTCACTGGCGTCGCCGTTCGAGTCACCGGAACTGGACGAGTCACTGGCGTCGCCGTTCGACTTTGGAACACCAAGTCCCGGGCCACTTGGTTTGAAGGTTGGGGAGGGGGTACGCATTGGAGACGTCGCCACACGCGCTCCATTAATCCATCGCCAGCGTCGGCGAGTTCCTTGAGCGTGGCGAAGGTCCTTCCTTCAACGAGATCCCGGAACTGCGGGTGCATCTGTCGGAGTACCCTCTCCCCCTTCTGCGCATCTGTCACAGGGTCGCCGATCCTGTCGTAGTAACTGCTGATGACATATATGAACTGCTTCAGGTTTTTCTCGGGGTGTTGAGTTCGTTTCCGCAGTTCTTCGTTCAGTCGCTTCTTCTTGTCCACCGGCGCAAACTGAATACGGAACGCGGTGACGAAGCTGCCCCAGCTCGTAAACTCCTCCGCGAAGCGAAACCACAGCTTGGCACTTCCGTCTAGAACTGCGGGAACGACACGGCTGATGCGATCCTCTGGCTTGACACCGTGGTTTAGGCAGTAACTCTCGAGCTTCTCAATGAAGTCTTCTTGTGACTGTAGATCTCCAAAGCCAGAGAACCTGGGAAGCTGGGCGGAGATCCACAGGGCATGCATGGGATCTAGATCGGGCGCTCCGTTGGTCGCAGTGACGGCTGGCGTTACCAACGGAGGTGTACCAAGGGCTGAGGCGACAAGGGCTGAGGCAACAAGGGCCGAGGTAACAAAGGCTGCAAGGGCTGAGGCAGCTCAGGGTCGAGCTCACCTTCTTCAAGTGAGATGGGCGCGGCAATCAAGAGCTCGCGAATGTGGGCGGCGATCTGCTCCCGATGGAGCGCTGAACCATCCGTTTGCTGCATCATCGTACGGAGAAAGTCCGGCGGCACGAAAAGCGGTCGATGAGACATCTGAATATCCCGGACGAGCCCCCACTTGTCAGGTTCCAACGTCTCTTAAACACTTGCTCTAAGACACCCGTAAATTGTGGCCGCTCATTCCAACCACCAGAACCAACAACACCTCGAGCTACTTCTTATTTCTCCTCAACTCGGCGGCTCGGCTGTGCATGACAACGGTCTCTGAGTCTCGTCGGCCAAACCCATACCTTAGAATATATATATATATATATATATATATATATTGTTACGGTTTTAATTTACAAAAGGACGCCCATAACCAAATTAGAAGTGTGTCACGCGCCGTCTGCACGCGCATCGTCGTCGTTTCCGGTGTGGTTCTGGCACGCGCCTCAGCAACACCGCTACACTATTTCCCCTCTGAGTTTTTTTGTGATGTTTCTTCCTTGGGTGGTTAATTCTCCTAAATAACCTCGCCACGTTTCAACAAAGATAGACAGTTCGTTTCGCAGGTGTCGTTGCCAATGGTCTTCTCGCAGTCACCACATACACGTTAATGTCACAGTTTTTCCGCAACACCACAATCCAGTACATTCGCGCTTTTTGAAGATGGTGTGCCAAATCTTGTCACTGGCCGCAGGTAGCTTCCGTTTTCGTCATCTCTGTTGACACGTCTGAGTAGAACTCTGGTGGCGGCACAGATCATATCGGTACAAACATCACTGCACATTTGCGCATTTTGACCACCAACACCAAGAATGAAATGCGCCAGCAAGGCCGAAACCCAAGAGAAGCTGGGACTTTTAGAGAAGATTGCCGCTTATTAAATCCTTTGAATGGCCACAACGACCGTCGAAGAATTCAAGTCCAGCGCACACTTACGCGCCTCGATTGCTTGAAGGTCTGGGATTGCAAAAGTGGCCATCGGCCAACGCAGGATCTTCATTTCACGGCCACAGAATAGTCGTGGAAATCGTGGTGACTTGCCCAATGCACGGCACGACGACTTGCGGCTTCAGGTAATCCAGCCGCGATGCTATGGCTCCATGAGACGCCGGTGCCGACAACGTCGCAGAGGACTTTCATCTTGACAGGATGCCTTCCGGGTTGCATGAGGTGCCGTACCAGAAATCCAACTTCTGACATCAAATGTAACGGTTTTAGTTTACAAAGGACGCCCATAACCAAATTAGAAGTGTGTCACGCGCCGTTTTCACGCGCATCGTCGTCGGTTCCGGTGAGGTTCTGGCACACGCCTCAGCAACACCGCTGCAATATATATATATATATATATATATATATATATATATATATATATATATATATATATATATATATATATATATATATATATATATATATATATATATATGTATATATATATATATATATATATATATATGCATATATGCTCGTGCTGAGAGCAGCGGAAGGAACGACGGTTTTCTGAGTTTTTTTTTCCTTTCCTTCTCGTTCCGAGAGCCTTTTCTCATCTCAGCATGACAAGAGAAAAAGCCATGGAGAAGGATGCCTCGTCTTCGAACTCGCCAACGCACAATGCCGCCGATGATGGAGCCGCCCTTGTCCAACAAACAGGGGATGCCATTTCTGCCTCCTTCGCCTCAAGCTTGAGAGCTGCCCTGCTTGCAATCGTCGATGCCAAGGACGGTCTCGTCCCACAGGGCCAGCGGTCTCAGCAGTCCCTGTCGCAGAACTCTGAACGCACGCTGTTCGAACGTCAGCACGGTGAGCTCGAACATCCACAGACGCGCCAAGAGATTGCATCCAGCATTGCCTGAGCCCTTCCCCTGCTTCCACCGGAGGTACTGCGGAAGCAGGGGGAGGGCTACTAAAATCATTTCTACCAGAGCCACCAATGCGATCCAACTACGTCTGGTGAAGCCCTCACCGCCCATTCCTGGAGCGAGGTTCCGTCAGGCCTACGACATTCTGTGTGACCTCGCCCAGAACACCAGAAGTTTGTCCACGAGATATATCCACGAGATCTGGCATCACCATCCGTATCGGTTTTACTGCGGTATGCCATGCTCCCCAAGCACCAGCACCTCATTTCCGATAGACTGGAACCATTCCACGTCGTCGCGAGAGGGAACGGGATGGCGGCTATCCTATCCCAGGCGTCCAGGCTCGAGTCTGAGGTTTTCAAAGAGCTCTCCGACCAGCTACCCAACCAGCCTCGAGGCGGCCGCCACACATCTCGTGCCCCTGCGAACATCAACTACCCCCCAGGCACGAAGTCTAAGAGGCCCTCTAATGCTAAGTGAGTCCGGCAGCTACTCTGGGTCTTTGAGAACCACCAGTGCCGTAATCGACGGCACGGTTGTGTCCTCGACGCCCCTGGACGATTTCCCGGTCGAGGACTTTTTCCCCCTTGCATTTTGCGAGGCTGGCATCTCGGCCGACCTTGCCCGTGCTTGATCTTGGACCAAAGAAAACGACCCATTGAATCCCAACTTGACGGCCACCGCCGCCGAGCGAATTCTGGAGTGGCTCAGCATGACCGGCAGTGTCATCGAGCCCCATGCCAATGACGACTTCTTCGACACCTACGATGGCGAGAAGGAAAACGACACCAACACAGAAGAACACACTACAGACAAGCAAAGCGACGTCGAAGACTCCGAGTCGGACCTTGGTAGCACTGCCTGCAAGTCGAAAGCGACGGGACCTCCGCCGCCAGTCCACCTGACCCAGCAGGCACTTCAAGTCGACTGGGCAGTATTTAGTGAGGCATGTAGGTTTCACGGGCCGCCCGTGAAGCACGAAGGCTTTTTGCTTCACGGCCCGCCCCTCTCTCCCTGACCAGGTACCCACGATTAATGCCGCCGTAACCAACTTGTTGGTAGTGTAGGAGTGTAGGCTCGGTAAATCACAGTCTACATATTTATTTACAATATTTACACTGTCTTTTTGACTAGCTCATGGAGGGGGGCTTCGCCGAATCCCAGAGTCCGTGCAGCTCGTGGTCCAGGCACCTCGTGTCCTTAGCTCGTGCCTGTCCGGTGAGCTTGGCGCCGTTCAAGCGCTGGATCGCTGCCGATAGCTGCCGCTACAGGTACTCCCCCCCTAGCGAGGAAGCGGGCTGGCGAGCATTTCTGGCTTCGAGGGGGTGCGTGTGCAGGCTGGCGTTCATCTGGAACCTGACGCGAGGTGGCTTTGGAAGGCGTATGGTTACGGATGAGAAGAAATCGGGTGCTAAGTGAGCTGGCTTGACTCTGTCGAGAGAGGCTTCTTCTTCTCGACCGTTCACGTCGACCGTCATGTTCTTTTTGTCTCGACGCAGTATAAGATGAGGGCCGCCATGGGGGGCTGCAAGGGCTTCTTCACGCCATCGCGCCGAACGATCATGGGCGTACTTTTGTCGAGGTCACGGCTGACAAAAGTGTGTCCTGTGGAGGGCGTCCTTGGGCAGGTCGGCTGAAAGTCTTTCATTAGTAGCCGCAGCCGCTGAACATAGTTTTCTCCTGCTTCCTGTGAGATGTTTGATGAGGAAGAAAAAAATTCACCAGGCAAGCGGAGTGACGTGCCGTAAACGAGTTCAGCTGCACTGCAATTAATGTCCGATTTGAAGGCTGTTCTGATTCCCAACAAGATGAGTGGAAGAGCCTCCGTCCATGTTGAGCTGTTGGTTTGTGCTTTGATGGAGGCTTTCAACTAACGATGAAAACGCTTTACCATGCCGTTATAAATTGGATGGTATGACGTCGTATGGATGTGTTGAACTCCAAGGAAGTCGGAGAGAGTTCGAAATAAAGTCGCTTCGAACTGACGTCCTTTGTCCGTTTTGATCGTCTGTGGGACACCAAAGCTAGAACACTGTACCAAAGCGATTAATCCACATTTCAATCAGTGTGCGAGCGACGGTTGTTGCGGTGATATCTTTTATTGGTGCCGCTTCGGGCCACCGCGTGAATTGATCGACGAAGCTCAGAAGATACTGGTGTTCTTGGGATCGAGGAAGTGGTTCCACGATATCAACGTGAATGTGGGCGAAGCGAGTGTCCGGTGTGCTAAAAGTTCCCAAGGGCGCCTCGGTGTGCCGGTGAACTTTCGAGCGTTGGCACTGGACGCAATTTTTGGCCCAGGACCTCACGTCAGCGTTGATACGAGGCCATATAAACCGCGAAACTATCAGTTTCTGGGTTGCTCGCATCCCGCAAGGAGTGCAAGCAGTCAAAAACTGCTCGTCGCAAGTCTGCTGGTACGAAGGGGCGGAGACGACCTGTCGAAACTTCGCATGCAACTGTGTCGTCACAGTCGGGCATGCGTATGTCTTCAAAGACTAATGTCGTTGAAGTTGTCCGTAAGCGTTGTAATTCGAGGTCGCCTCGTTGTGCCTCCGCCAGCTGTTCGTAAGGAACTGCAGGTCGTTCCGTGGAGCACAGGTTGACCCCAACTCTGGAGAGTGCGTTAGCTGCGGCGTTATCCGTACCCTTAACGAAGCGGATGTCGGTGGTGAATTCCAAAATATGTGCCATCTGCCGTATCTCACGCGGAGTGTGTGCCGCGCTGTTGGAGGCTAGCTCGTAGGTCGATGGCTTACGGTCTGTCAAGACGAAGAAGCTTCGACCTTCCACGCAGTGGCCAAAGTGCTTGATGGCAAGGTATATTGCCAGCAGCTCACGTCCAAAGGTGCTGTATCGCCATTCTGTCGGAGTCAGCTTCTTCGAAAAGAAGGAAAGTGGTTGCCAATTATCCCCATCTTGTTGTTGTAGAACCGCTCCAACAGCTCCATCCGAGGCGTCGACCATGATGGAGAGAGGTGCGTCGCTCTTGGGGTGGCTGAGAAGGGTGACGTTGGCAATGATATTTTTCACTCTCTCGAAAGCCTGATTGGCAGTTGGCGTCTAATGGAGTGGCACTGTTTTTACTTTGGTGGCCGGCAGTAGGTCGTAGAGGGCTCGCAGACTTGGGCGCACTGTGGTATAAAGTGTCGCTAAAAATTGACTAGTCCGAGAAATTCCCGAAGTTTCGTCGCCGTCGGGGGCTGTGGAAAGCTTCGGATGACGTCGACTTTCTCGGATAATGGCTGAATTCCACGGCTATCAACGTGGTGGCCAAGACATTCAAGTTCGTTGACTCCAAATTCACACTTGGTCGGATTAACGACAAGTCCGAGTTCTTGGAAGCGCGAGAAGAGTTGTCGTAGATGTTCGGCGTGCTCTTCCGGAGTGTTGCTGAATACAAGGATATCGTCGATATACGCGAAGGTGAATGACAAACCTCTGAGGAGTGTGTCGACGAATCGTTGAAAGGTTTGTGCAGCGTTGCGGAGTCCAAAGGGCATTCGCAAAAACTCGTACAATCCAATCGGTGTGATGACAGCCGTCTTGGAGATGTCTGCCGGTTCTATGGGGATCTGGTAGAATGCCTTCACGAGGTCCACCTTGCTGAAAACCTTCGCGCCCTGCAGGATGCCACCGATGTCCTGAATATGAGGGATGGGGTTACGGTCGGGCAGTGTACACTTGTTTAATGATCAATAGTCCCCACAGGGGCGCCATTCCCCGGTTTTCTTCGGGGCTATGTGATGTGCCGAAGACCAGGGCTCGAAGATGGCCTGATAAAACCAAGTTCATGCATGTGTTGGAATTCGTTCTTGGCTATCTTGAGGCGGTCGGGAGCGAGTCGACGTGGTCTGGAGAAAACCGGGGCCCCTTTTTCCACGATGTGATGGGTGACGGTGTGTCGGATGGCTTGATCGGGAGCAGGTGGGCGAAACACGGCAGGAAATTCGTCGGCGATGGTTTGCCAAGGAGAACTCGTTTCTGTTCGTGGAAGAGGAAGTTTAAGAGGAGGGGACTTTGACACGATAACTTGAACACTCAATTGCGTCTCGGTGTCAAGAAGTTTGTTTCTCCGCAGGTTCACGGTCAGTGCGAATCGCCGCAGAAAGTCTGCTCCTATGATCTCCTGCTGAACATACGCGATGATAAAAATCCAACGGATGTCCGGCGGAGTCCGATGTCCAACGTCAGGGACCTTTCGCCGTACGCTTTGATCGCGGATCCGTTAACAGCCTGGAGCGGTGGGGAATCTTGGCGGCACCGGCGGTCCTCCAGCGTAGGAGGTACCACGCTTACCTCAGCCCCGGTATCTACCAGGAAGCGGACCTTTGTGTTGCGTTCCGTGACGTAGAAAAGCCGGCATGAAGTTGGGCTTTCGACGCTGCTGGCCTTCAGCGTGTGCCCATGTAGTTTCCCGAGTAGTTACACGGTGGGCAGCATGCTCTGGCTTGGGATCCATATCTCTGGTAGTACCAGCATACTCCTGGAAGGGGGGACCCAGCTCTTGATTCACTGCGGTGCCGGGCAGCGTTAGCTCGTAGATTGACGGTCAACGATCGAGAAGGTCGTGATTGCAGGTCACGAATCTCACGACTGAGCTCGCTCACCCTGGCCTCTGTGTGATCGTTGAAGCTGACGAGTCGAGCAAACTGGGATCCGATGTCGGTCACAGCACTGCATGGCGTTGAGGAGGTCTCTTGACGCACCGCTGAGATGGCAGGGGAGCCTACGTCCATGATTTAGTCGGCCATACGAACAAGCGTGGAGATTGAGTCGGTGGCAGATGTACTCAAAATCTTCCGGACTTTGCTCTTTCTTTAAATTCTTTTACGTTCTTTAAATATGGATGTGTTCATCGTCGTGGCTTTGTCTCCAAGAGGTGCTCCATGCGTCGCAATAATTCTGTAGGTTTGCGATCTCCCAGCTCCTCCGCAGTCAACAGCTGCTGAAGACGCCGTTGCTCAGACTCTGTGGTGCGACGAATCAGCTCTTTCCGTAGAGTCTCGAAGGGCTGATCTGCGGGTGGAGAACGCAGAATGTCGAGAACCATGGATGCGGTTGACTGCGGGAGGGCCGCGACGACGTAGTCAAATTTGGTCAAAGACGAGGTGATCCTGCTCTTCCGGAAAATTGATTCCGCGGTCAGGAACCGCAGCTCGGAATCGGACGACCAGAGCTCCGGGAACTTGATGTTGAGAGTCGTCGCCCCCAGTGTCGTCAAGGCTCCGGGAGAGACACCATCGTCTCCCAGGCTCATGAGGGGGCACAAAGCTGGACTCACCCAAAGAACCAGGGCTCCAGGGTAGCGTAGCTGGGCGTGGTCGGGGGTAGCTCGGTCCGAGGTCACAAGTATGTAGGAGTGGAGGCTCGGTAAATCACACTCTACATATTTACTTACAATATTTACACTGTCAATTTGACTATAGTCTGTTTCACCTTATGATGTACCGCAGGAAAGGCTATAAGCGCGAGCTCCTTGCTCTAGGGCACATCTCGGCGGCACAAGCTCTCGTGCGTTAAGAGCAGCTCCCAACGCTATGAGCTCGCGCTTCTAGCCTTCTCTGCGGTACAACATAAGGTGAAACGGAGTATAGCTCATCGACGGGAGCTTCGCCGAATCCCAGAGTCCGTGCAGCACGGTGTCCAGGCACCTCGTGTCCTTAGCTCGTGCCTGCCCCGTGAGCTTGGCGCCGTTCAAGCGCTGGATCGCTGCCGATAGCTGCCGCTACAGTAGCATCATCGAACGCTCCTCACATGGTCCCTTCTTCAACCCCGTCTTCCTCGTATCCAAGTCAGCCACCGAGTCTCGCTTTGTTTTAGACTGCGCAGCACTTACTCCTTACCGCCAGGCACCTCAGTTCCGCCTTACTCCCTACCCCAGGCCATCAAAGTAAACCCATTCCCGCCCCAAGCGCATATGATGAAGCTCTACCTCGCCGAGGCCTTTTACCATATGACGCTTTATCTCACCTCCCGTAATCTGACCACATTTAGAGTAAGCCGGCGTTACTGCCGTTTTCGCCGTATGGCCTTCGTGATACGCCCGGCGCCGTTTTACATGGGGGTCTTGGCAACAGCCATTGCCAGGGAAATGCGCGCGCGTGGACTCTGGGCTTGGTCTCATGTAGACAACTTCTTGTGCGCCCATCCCTACCCAGAGAAGTTGGCGTCTACGGTGCGCCTCCTCGTGGAGGATTTGCTGTGGTCGGGAGTTCGCTTAAACATAAGCGACACGAGCAGAGCCTACGCGACGCATAGGTGTTCTTGGGTTCAGGCTCGACACTGCCGATGACACCATATCGCACACGCCAGAACGGCTCCGAGCCATTCTCCGTGTCCTTCGCTCGCTGGAGCGCCCGCTTCCTCTCAAGGCGCTCCAGTGGGCGGTGGGCTACTTTTTACTTTTCTCTCTATGGCTCTGGGTTTTTTTCTTCTTCGTCCCCTGTTTGACAAAGTTTGAGACCAAATTCCTCTTTCACTCAACTGGCTCCCCTTTCTTCTGCGTGTTTGGCCGACTTTGACGCACTGCCAACCGCTCCCCCTTCTCCCCGCTACCCAACAGCGCATGGGCTGATGCCTCCGGAGTCGGTTACGGCGTAGATGTTGGGGACTATGCGCAGGCAATCATCGCCCCACTGCCAAGGCCAATATACCTCCGGAAAGGACTCGCCGTTTTGTGTTGCGCGTGTATTGCCGAGAAAGGGACTCTTTTACACAGGAGAACAGAGCTTTGGCCCTCGCTCTGCGCCGCGGCCATGGACGAGCTTTGCCATGGGCTATCGCCATTGCCATTTTTCTTCATATTTTTATTTATTCAGGTTTATTGAAAAATATCGGAAAGCCCATGGGGCGTTTTTTCGCCGCCCTCAGCACAAAAAGGAAAAGATGTCTCGCGCCGAGAGCGCGAGGACTTGATGGCCCGCCAGCTCGCCATCGCATGTCAAGCGCGCAACGGCAGGTCGGCGGTGCTTTTGACCGACGGTACCCAATTTATTGGCATATATTTATTAGGAAAAATAAGAGAGACAGCACCCGCAATAGCCTAAGGCAAAGCTCGTCCATATCCGTGGTGCAGCGCTAGAGCCAAAGCTGTGTTGTTCGTGCGTAGAGAGTCCCTTTCACGCCAATGCACATGCACCGGAACACAGCGAGTCCTTCCCATAGGTATATTGGCCTCGGCAGAGGGGCTATGATTGCCTGCGCACAGACCCGTACAAGTACTCCAAAACCGACTCCGGAGACATCTGCACATGCGATGTCGGGTAGCGGGGTAAGGTGGAGTGGTGGGCAGTGCGGCAAAGTCGACCAAACACGCAGAAGAAAGGGAAGTCAATTGAGTGAAAAAGGAATTTGGTCTGAAACTATGTCAAACAGGTGGACAAAGAAGTAATAATCCAGAGCCATAAAGAGAAGTTTAAAATGCAAAGCAGCCCGCGGTGCGTATAATAAATATAATATAGTATAATATAAGAACACCCGACCGGACATTGGGAGGCCCAGAGTTCAAATCCTAGCTCCGCCGTTTATTTTGGCTTTCGGCGGTTTCGTAAAACATTGATTCATTCGATAAACTACTGTTCATGGATCTGCATATTTTCAAAATTATATATACATTTATATATAAAGTACGTCCGAACTTTATTTTAATTTTTTGCGTACTATCGTGAGCAATATGAGAGGGAACAGCGGAGCGCGTGCCAAACAGCCTCGAACGCTACCCGTGGCGATACGCTGCGGCAGCTCTTGGAAAGAAGGTGGAGAGAGCGGTGCGCTTTCGTCTGCTAACGGCACCCCCGCCACTGGCAGCTTACTTTTCACGAGGCATCGCCGACTACTAACGGCGATAACGTTTTGATACCACTTGATACCACCGTGATCAAAAATGCGGTTGGCGACAATGATCACTATTGACGTTTGGATCATCTATTTGTTCTATTTGTCACTCACAACCAGTAAAAAAGAGAGTGATAGGGGACGTTGTAATCATTCCCAGATACGACGTATAAAATCGCCTCGCAATGTTCATCGTTATCAGGTGCCGCGCAAGAGGAAAGCCAGCATGGCGGGGATGCCGTTAGCAGACGAAAGCGCACCGCTCTCTCCACCTTCTTTCCAAGAGCTGCCGCAGCGTATCGCCACGGGTAGGGTTTGAGGCTATTTGGCACGCGCTCCGCTGTTCCCTCTCATATTGCTCACGATAGTACGCACCGTCTTTAATTTTTTGTTATCTATAAGTGCACCATTTTTATAGCGTCACAGAATCGGCCAGCGAGAGACGTGCGCTTCGATAACCATAGGCAATTGCTTGGAAATAGCAAACATGACGTTGGTGTGACATGGCACGACAACGAAGACTAGTGAAAGGAACGAACAACACATAACATATTTTTATAGCTTTCTGTGTTGTTAATGTGTTGTTCGTTCCTCTCTTCAGTCTTCCTTGTTTTGGGCAATTGCATTTACATAATTCTGTGACTTTCACCAACTAGCTCAGCTCTCATTTTTATTAGTTTATTCTACTTAGCAGTATTTTACTAGAGGATGGCTATAGTTCTGTTCCTTCCTTCAGTGTGGGCGAAGACTCGCCTGCATTTATTAGATTGAAATAAACTATAGCGACCAGAAGGTGCGAATGGTTCTTCCAGCACTCAGTGGGAACTTTCTTAGGGTAGTTTACAAACGCTGCCGAACAACACATTAGGGATGTTTATTTTCATTTTTATTATATAGAATACGATGATCCCCGAGTAGCGGGGGCAATATGTATGCTCGGAAATCAAACTATGTAATATAAGTAAATGTAGTAAACAAGCGTTGGAGCTAGAAACGTGTGCAACTTTTCACCAATTAGAAGTATTAAGACGTTTCTAAATTCCTTGAATTTACGTTGCTGGATATCTAGGTCTACTTTAAACCGTTTATTATAAAACGGCTGTCTAGCATTTCAATTAGACAAATTATTGAAAAAAAAACGAAATAAACCGGTTTTTTAAGACGTCTAACCGGTAACCGAAACCGTAAAAAGTAAAACCGTAAAAAACCAAAACGAAACCGTTATAAACAGGAAGCGGTAACCGTAACCGCAACCGAAACGTTATATTTTTCGGTTT
This sequence comes from Ixodes persulcatus, assembly GCA_013358835.2. Classification (NCBI taxonomy): domain Eukaryota; kingdom Metazoa; phylum Arthropoda; class Arachnida; order Ixodida; family Ixodidae; genus Ixodes; species Ixodes persulcatus. The sequence goes on along the minus strand of JABSTQ010002292.1, from coordinate 8,399 downwards.
GAGTCCCTGATCTGAACACTTCTCCTCCACGAATCATTCCGAACTCAACATGCCAGTATGCGTTGTCAAATCAGGCTTCCGTACACCCACCTCAAGCAAAAAAGAAGAAAACATATTAATTTTTAACCTAAAGACGAAAATCCCTTCCTGTTTAAACATGAAACGTTCTTTTGGCTATTAGACATTCCCCTTTTTGCCCGCTCTTTTCTTTCTTCTTTTTGGTTTCTTCTTGTTTTGATCATTTATGTGGTTACGGGGGTGCTCTAAGCCTCTCCCCCGACCGCATTCTTCTTTTTGGTGACTTCAGACCTCTTTTACCTTACTTGATGGCTCTTCCTCCTCCCTTTATGACAGATGTGACGTGTCACATCTGTCACGTGTAACATCCGTCTTTTGCATATAATTTGTGTATAAATTTTCTTTTAGTATACCTGAAGAAGACCGTTTGGCTGAAATGTCGTTCCCCTCCTTTCCTCTGGCACACCTCTTTCTCTTCGTATGCCTAAAATAAAACTTTAACTATAATCATCCACGTCGGCAGGTATGACAAGACAACACTCTTGGAAACACCCGGTATTAGTAAGATCATGGAATGGACATAATCGTGCGCATGGAAGCATTCTGAGTCAAGCGAGAGCTCCCCTTTTACGGAACTTTTTATTTAATATGCAGTTTTTAAACTTAAATAGAAGTGAATTGTGTCACTGTAGTTGTTACCAATCGCCTTGAATTTATAGGTTTCGTAGCGTTTTCGTGGGATTCTTTTAGAGGGTGATTTAGTTTTGAGCTGGCAACCCTGTTAGACACAGTCATTACCGCTGGCATTTGTGTTTCGCGATGATTTCTATTCCAGCTGATTCACTTCAAATATATTAATGTTAAATAGTAATTCAATGTCAATCTTGTGTATTACCACTTACGTACCGAAATCTAGAAGCTTGTGGCATCGCGAAAAGACGAGTGGAAGAATGGGTTGTGACACGAAATATTGTATCTTTGGTGAGTCGCAGGCTTGAAGAGTTCGTGCAGCTAAACTCATCGTGCATGCTATGAGTTTAATTTTCTGGGTTGCCTGGTAGAAATGGGGCTTTAAAAATTCCAAACTTGAATAATCTTTTGAAGACATGTCTTTGATATGACTTTCAATTATAAGTTGGTATTATTAATATATATGCCGAGATATTTACAACAAATAGCTTTATACTGATAGATTTATCAATTTTTATTTTATCAATTTATCAATCAATTATTTATCAATCAATTAGTGTTTATTAAAGTGTCCAGGAACAACCAATCGGTCTTAGTGCTGGCACACATATGTAGTGTCATTAAATTGGCATGCTATATGATGTATAATCACTGGGTAGCACATTTTTGTCATGACGCTGATCAATTTTATATTTTAACATTTGATGTTATCTCCCTGTCTCTACAACAAATTTCAACACTGATAATATCATTTTTCTTAGATATACAATGAAATATGTTCGTTTTTTTTTTCAAATTATGCACTTATTCGCATATAACCTATTAGACAAATTAAGAACTTGATGGTGTTTATGCAGACTAAAATTTTGGCGGACTTGCGCTGTCTCTGCGGAATTCCTGATTTGCCTATCGTTTGTGGAGAGCAATTGTTATTTTATAATAGTATAAGCGTTCAGCTTGAGAACAGGTTTTCAATCCAGTTCAAAAGCTTTTTTTTTCTTTTTTTTTCTAAACGATTTAAATCCAGAGACCGAAATTAAACGAATTTTAGTTGAAGTTGGGAGACTATCTGGGGATCTATTTTTTCAAAAAGGCATTATTCTGGCCATATTATGCAAAAATAAAAGCAAAGTAAACGTGGCAGCGGTACAAGGCTTAAAGTTAGTCCGACTGGCACACATTCTTGTGAATCTCAGTTTCGCTTCACATAGATTTAGCTCTTATAGAAACAAAAATTCTTCACCATATAACCGACATTTCTATTTGTCGAGAGCAAACATTTGGTAATACAGCGGCATTGCAGAACTTCGTTGTGAGACTGACTATAATGTTGGTTTCCTAATGAAAAGAAAATTGTTTTTTTAGATAACATATAAGAACAATAACATAACCTAAACAATTATATACGAATACTGTCATTTGTATACATTTTGTATGTTTATCGAACAAATATAAAAATTCTTATTTTATTTTTCATATGTTATGACGGTGCATTTAATAATATTAGGGTTCTCAATAAGTGTCCATTAAAATCACTGCTCTGAGCGATCATATAATCGCACCTATCGTAGAGTGCGAAAGATGTCAAATAAGCAGAAGTGAATATTCAATTGTTGCACGCTGTGCTTTAATTTTATCGGCACCATCCAGGAACCACCGGTTTGGAAGCCGACTTGTAAGGTGGGGTCAAAATAGTCATGCCTAACAACGCCAATCACCTTAGCCTGTTTCCGGCATCAGTCACGCAATATAAAGTCTGTTTATTGGACTTTTTGCTCACACTATTTAGCTTATGCCGCTATAAAACATCTCTTTCAAATTGTGCGTTCCAAAACTGCGACGGTGTTTTTTTTATTTTTATGTTACTTTATCTAGGCAAAGTGGTCCTGACAGTTCAGCCCTGCCTATCGTAAACGGCTGCAATTCTTCTTTACATTTCAACACATTTCAACACAGCCAATAATGTCAGCATCTATGGGACAACAAATCGAATGTTGACAGAAATAATATTACAGACAGCATAATATTTATCTCCAGTTCCTGGAGTGTTTGTATCTATGGTGAAAGTTGTCTCTACTTTAAAAATATTTATTTTGATGCATTCAAGCCGAGTGTAACCATGTGAATACTCGTGATTGTGTTTTATTGCCCATTTTTGTGTTTGTTTTCGTTGTGTTTACAATGCTGCTTTCCCGCCAAAGTGTGTTAGGGCGCCAGGACCTCGTCAAGCTGCAACTGCAGCTTTTTGTCCTGACGTCCTCCCTTTTTGTACCAACCAGAATTGGAAATCAAAAATGCATTATTATTATTATTATTATTATTATTATTATTATTTAATATTTAATATTACTTCTGGAATTAATCTTTACTCTGGAAAATTTCCTGTTGTAACGACAAGAAGGAATGGCACGCCCTAAGTTGCTAAGCTCCCTGGGACACAATTTGGTATTTGCCTGGCAAATTAGTGCCTTGAAAACCAAAAACCGTCAAAGTATAACCAAGCTTTATATTGTTTGGCCGGCGTCTGGCCGGTTTGTCTTCAAATTACCACAAAAGGTCCATACTTCGGCTTCAAAGCTTGGTTCTATGGCTTCTTTGGGCTTGAGTTCCCAAGCAAATGTCAAAATTATGTTTGACTTCTCGGTTGCTCGGTTGTCATCGCGCACCTTTTTCAGTTACTTCCCGAGTAAATGCCAGAATTATGATTCCCTGGTAGTTCGGATGTCACGTGGCATCTTTGTTTTATGCCTGCAACATGGGCAGTGATGAGCAATCCGGCCAAAGAAAAGGGACTGAAGATTCAAATAAGCGAAAGTTGTTTACATTTTCCAAAAAGTTTCCGATATACACTTCCTGACTTACGTCGCCGTCCAGGTGAGAAGGTGATTGCCTGCGGATTTCCGTTGAAATCTTGTCCGTCGGCTAGTCTTGTGCCAGATGCATTTGTCCATGATGGTGTCTTGGGACGAGACAGGAGCTTGCCGGGCGCTGGAGCATGGCCAGCGCCGGTATACTGGCCTCGGGCGAAGGCAAGGTTGAACCGTCTGGCTTAGAATAAAGAGCTTCCTCCACGTGCCACAACCTTTGGATCTCTCTCTTCTCGTTCTTACCTTTCTTTGCGCTATTTCAACGCGTATTCTTTTTTCACTTTCTGGTATAGAACCCTTACGTTGCCTCACAACTGTGAGAAATTGATCTTGTAATCTTTTTCTCGTTTTCTTCTAACGGAGACATCGGTCCTCTGCAGCTTCTTACAACACTCACAGCACGAACATACACGTTTAACTACGCATGTCCTTGAGTACAACAGAGATGACTTTGTGATTGTAAATCAAAACACCTTGCACTTCTGTGTTGACGCAAAGAAAGTAACAAATTTATTAAAATGACGAGAGCAGAACACATACACACACAAACACAACCACGCGTTTGAATTTTATTCATCTTTTTATCTTAAGGTAATAGTTTGGTAGCTGCAGCTCAAATACTCCGGGCCAGCATTTTCGCTTCGTTCAATATAATAATAATAATATTAATAATACTAACCTTATTTGTTGTGTCCAGTAACAGTCTAAGCCTAAGCACTTGTGCACTCGTTAGTAGTAAAACAAGAATACAAACAAATAAAGAATAAGAAAGGTAACAAATGCAAGCGACAAAATAGAACCTAATACTCAGTAGTGAATACGTATGTACATCAACCACATACATGGCGCAAGCACTTTTTAAATTGACACAAATCTCGACTGAAAATGTCTATATATATATTCCACTTGGAAGAGGTAACCCTACATTTCCATACTCCATCTCATCACGTGTCTATTGTTACGCTTCTCCTTGTTCGTAAATTCTTGAGGCTGGTGGTTAGCCTTCCCTGTAGTTTGGTGTAATCAGATCATAAACCTCTTGTAGTAAGTTACTTTACGTGTAGGTGACAGTTCCTTAATGACCAAGCGCCTAAGTTACAACTGACGCTAAAGACTGCTCGATTCCGGAGAAAAGGGGAGAGGACCCGTTGACAACCACTCATGGGCGAGCTGCGCCCAGGCACAAAGCAACGCGTTCAGAGAAGAGAACGCAAATTCCAGCTAATTGCCCCCTAGACTGTGTTTCGGATTTCTTTCAGTATGACCTTTGAGAAAAGAGCCGCCACCCTCGCGTAGTTGGGGATATATATTTATTGAGTTCGCTCAGTCTTAATTTAAGAACGCCTTAATCTGTCGTTTTTTTCTTGGTCTCAACACTTCTTGGATTCTCGTTTGAACCTACTGTTTTAGGGCTATTTAGCTTAGTCCTAAGATGTGCCATAGAAAGTTCATCTCAGGGAATACGATTTCGCACCTCTTTAGTTTCACCGAAATACTGGCATTGGGCAGCCTCTCGAAGATTGTCCTCATGGTGTCTACGTGCTCCTTGCTTAAGACGGTCACTACAAGCATGTAATCAATGTAGTGATGCGCCTCTCGTATCGCATCCAGCATTATCCGCATAAACAAAGTTAACGTTGCCGACACAGTTTTCAGTACAATTGGTACGAATCTAAAATGGTACAACTCGCTGGCAGCTGCGTTTTCTTTCAATGCTTCTCTCACGGGAATTGGCCAGAATCATTTCGCCAAGTCTCTAGTTGAGTAAAATCGTCTGCGCCCCACTTTTTTTAAACGTGACGTTCGCCCGTGGTGTGGGCTGTGCATCTACTACCAAGAAACAATTCAGCCACGCAAAGTCAATCCAAAACCGGTTCGAACCTGGAACGATCCGGTTTCTTCAATTCACCATGACTACGTGCGTGTTTCATGGTTTGGTCGATTTCTCAATAATTTCATCCGCAACATAGCCATTTTTTTTTCTCATCATCTAGTGCAAATTTAAAGATGAAAGGTACTGGCAATCAGCTTGAGATTGCATTTCATTGGCTTGTCTACCGTGGAATATTTTAGAAGATATCTGAGGAGTTTGAAACCAATATAAGTATTTAAGTATTTTCTCTGCGTCTAACGTTGTGATACTGGTTCGCCACGATGAGAAGAAACAAGACAAGAAAACGAATTGAGTGACACGTTTGTCTGAATCAGCGTGTGAATAAAGGGATGCTCTTGATCCCTCAAAAAGAAAAAAAAATGAGCAGTCCTGCGCTAATTCACAGTACGGTCAAAGCTAAATAGCTCCGACACGTCACGTAGGAGTTGTTTTCCATCGGCGTCGCGTTCAAGCACATGGGGCAGTGGCGTGCGCGAACAAAAGCGTTCGAAACAAACTGGACGTCCGTTTTCTTTCCAAACGCTTTGGTTTTGGTCCATGTTGTTCCCAATGTTTTTTTGTTTTTTCTCCGAAGCACCAAAAGCCCGTTTTTCGGCACGAGCTCTTGGCGTGGACTGCGCTATGGTAGCATTTTGTTATAGGCTCTACTTTCTACTGAGTGTGCGTGTAGTGTGCACTGGGTACTGCGAAAACCCTAAGTTTAGAGGGGGTTTATTAGCGCTTTGGCGTAGATCAGACAATAAAGAAACAAAAAAACAGGGGGACGCTTAAAGAGACTGTACGGTCGAAACCGGAAGCACTTACGTTCTGGGGCTCGTTAGGTTCAGGGAGCCTTCATATATTCAAACGTCATTTTTATTTTGATATGTGATGTCCACAGATTACTTAAACCCTTTATGCACGTGTGTACAAAACTTACCCCGATATTACGTCAGTTTCAATGGGTGAGATCCATAGCTGCTGCGTGACGTCACAAAACCCAAAGGTTTGTTGGATGGTCAGGATAACAAACGTTAGTGAATGGATGTCTTGTATTTTGTCTCGAATTATATATAGTCTCCTAGACTTTACCCTACTGAAAAACGTTTCTTGTAATGCAGTTTCTAAGTCTGTTCAGAAACGTTACGCCTTTTAGCAAGATATTACTTGAAAACAGCCGTTAGCTTCCAGCAAACTTATGGTTTTTCGTACAAACACAACTGCGACGGCCACCGATCGGACGAGGAGCGCTTGCAAAAAGAAGGATTCAGATCTTGCCTTTGAAGTGGCATTTTGGTTCGAAAAGCGGCATCTGGGTCCACATATCGACGAATCATCTGGATCGGTGATGCGGCTGCGGGTCGTTACCCTCGGAGGGTATTCCCGCAGGTCGAAAGAAAGCGACGAATCGTCCAAAATGCATGTAACAGTGGTAGATCGTCACTTCACTCCGACGAGCTTGGCGAATCATAGCCATGCTCTTTTTTCACACCCTGGTCAAACAGAAGCGGGCTGTACGCGTGCTCAATCTAACATTTGGCATCGTTTCAAGATGGCCTAGCTGTTGGTTTCGGTTTCGCTGGATAATCAAACCGATTGGTTGGATTTGGGCGAGGAGTGGGTGTACGTAGTCTTATAACGTTGGCACTGCATCACACCTCAGCATACGAACCTTCCGTGCGCTTAGAGCTCAGGCCATAGCTCTCTACCGTGAAACGATTGCTGCATAAACTCGATCTCAATCTTGACGGGACCTCAGTGGTCCCTACACCCGGCGACGATCTATTTCGCTACTCGTTGCACGTGTCGCAGAAAAGTGTGAAACGTCACGTCTTAGCTCGCAGGGTCTGCCAGGTGGTTGTGGCCAGTGGCGTCACAAAAGGGAACGGGGGGCGGGGGGGGGGGGGGGGGGTTGACCGCCCCGGGTGCAGCACTCAGGGGAGCGCATCTGCGCAGTGAAAAAAAAGGGGGGGGGGGGGGGAGAGTGGCCGAGACGTTTTAAGCGAAAAAAAAAAAAGACTAATAGAGTTCATAGCAAGTTCCCGAAACAGCACAAGCACCACGTCATAGCCCTGTGCGCCGGTGCGAAATTGACGGCGGTGGCGCGGCGGAGTGCTTTCTTCGGACAGCTGCGTGGAAAAAAGCGTTCAGCGGGCGCGGCGTGCGGCGGTGGCGTGAGTGTGTTCTGGAGAATTTTGCGGCAGCTCTGCTCTTAAAGTGGCACTGGAATTGATTTTGAGATCGTCCCTTTTTGGTGCCAACTCATTCTAGACGCTATAAGCATCCCAACAAACCCAAAATTACTATCGTGCATAGCTTACTTCCTCGTTAAAAGCGTGCTCAAAGATCGCGACACACCCTTTTTGGGAAGTATTTTCTTTCTAGTGAAGTGGTCGACGAAGGGCGCTTGTCGGCGAGTTGCGAGCGATGGCTTCGGCCGCGGAGAAAAAGAGGGGTCTTAACCGAATGTGCACCTATCGGGCTCTCTTCGAAACGAGTTATAGTAAAATCATTCGGAATCTGCGCGTATCCTAGGGTTTTCATTGGTTCGCACAATGTGGTCCGCGAGAAAAAAAAAAGAGTCCCCATGGATTTGTCTATTGCCCTGAGATGAATAGGCGGTTTTATAATATAGGATTGGTATACGTGGGAACCAACACATTTTAAAGAATATAAGATCAAAAACGACCTTTTTCAAAAATGAGTGCAGTTCCTCTTGAACGACTCCGCCGTTACCTATGGCCGCGGCGGAGCAGGGTGGCGGTACCTCTTGATCTTAACTAGAGGGCTGGATGGCGCATTGAGCAAACAGGTAGGAAGCTACCGGAAGTAAGCGGCTCTCCCGGAAGTGAGCGCTTGACAGGCTTTCCCACTCTTACGAGCGGTGGTCCCAACAGTGCCGAAGGCGCTTTATTTGCTTTTGTTACATAAAGAGAGCCTGCTTGTCGCGC